>NW_025901794.1:30040-44559 GCF_018835915.1 Vigna umbellata | reverse complement strand
TGTGATGGTCTATTAAATGGCCCAACTTGCCCTTGACCCATGCTTAGGTGAGGTTTCCACCCATGGTTATGTTTACCTTGGCAGCCCTGATTACCCATATAATGCACTTCTTCTTGAGCATTGGCATGAATGACACACTAACCATTTGCATGATCTTTGCCACATAGCTTACAACCCTGATGTTGAGCTTGAGAGACATTTTGAAGTTCTTTAGGTAGCTGAGAGACTTTATTCATTAAGGCTTCAAGTTGCTGAGTCATTATCTTATTCTGAGGTAATAGAGCATCTTGAGATTGTAGTTGAAGAACTTCTTTTTGTTGGAGCTGAGCTCTTTCATTTTGTGTCTCATTATCATTTGAAGCCATATTCTCTATCAACTCATGAGCTTCATCTGGAGTCTTCCATCTAATGTTACCTCCAGTTGAGGCATCCAACATCGATTTAGTCTGGGATTTGAGTCCTTCAAGAAATAGAATGATCACTGGAGGTTCATCAAATCCATGAGTAGGAGTCTTCCGCAATAGGCCTTTGAATCTATCCCATGCTTGGCCTAAAGTCTCATCCATGCCCTGCTGGAAAGAAGATATTTCCTACTTCCCTTTGTTTTTCTTAGACTGAGGGAAGTACTTGTTCAAAAACTTGGCTACCACATCTTCCCAAACAATGAAGCTATTTTCTGGGAATGAATTTAGCCACATCTTGGTATTGCCACCCAGAGAGAAAGGAAACAAACTGAGGTTGATGACCTCATCTGGTACATCATGAATCTTCACGGTATTGCAAATCTCTATGAAGGTGATCATATGTTCATACGGATTCTCATGAGCTAGGCCATTGAATTGATTGCTTTGCACCAAATGGATGAGGGCAGGTTTCATCTCTATGTTTGCGGCATTAACCTGCGGCCTAGCAATGCTATTGAAGTGGAGAGGTCCAATGAATGTTGAATAATCCTCCAGAGTGCCTCTTACTCGACCAATACCTCTGTCGCTACCGTTTTGATTATCTGTCATGTCTTCTATTTCCTGATCAGTTACTTGAGTAAAAGGTTGTTCAAGAATCTCAGGAGGGGGAAAAAGTTCTCTAGAAATCCTTTTATGCCTTCTTCTTCTACTTCCAGACTTATAAGAAGAGGTTCAGATGATCTTGTGCTCCTAGTATGAATTTTTTCCTACATACACTAAAGAACACCACACTAGAGCACCCAATTAGCCCCAAAAGAATATAAAAACAAAAATTAAAAACAGTAAAAAAAATAAAGTCTAAACTAGTTAAGAATCACACAAAAGTATAGTGTTACCATGAGTTCCTAGCAACGACGCCAAAAACTTGTTATCTCATTGGCAAGTGTACCAAATCGTATCAAGTAATATAAAATGGTAAGACCAAGTATCGTTTCCCATGAAACTCGTGTCACTAAACAATCGTATAATACCTTAACTAATTAAAAGACTAAAGACTGATTCCAATAATTGAAATTAAAATGCAATAAAAGTAAACATAATAACTTGAATGTAAATTTGATCTTTTGTAGCTAAAACAAGAATGAATGAATGAATGATATTGAGATGATATGAGATGATGATGTTCTTGGGGTTAGATTTCACCTACTTCACTTTCATGCATATTAGAACTCCTCTTCTTCATTGGAATGCTAATGTCACTTACAAAATTACTTAGAACCCAATCCCTTGGCGTAAAAAGCCTAGCCTTGATTATTAGACAACAATCCCTTGAAACCCTAATAACCAATTCTACATTAAGAAAAGAAGCTTAAGACAACTAAACATCCTATTTCTATCCCTAGATAATATTTCCTTTAGGTGAAATCCTCCAGATCATGGCTCCTAAGTATTTCCCAATAACAAAGAAATCCAATCATCAAGCTATGAATGGCCAAAAACATAACAAGCATTAAGAATATGAGAAAATCACTAACATTCAATGAAAGAAGCATAAAATATTCAAAACATATTCAAATACATGAAGTTTAGAGGTTACATCTTCCCCAACAACAAATGAATTTAGCTCTCCATTGTCATGGAGAACCTTGGTTTACAATGGAAGAATCAAAATGAGATGGAAACCCTAGAAAGAGAAAAGGAAAGCTCCCGCATGCCCAATCTACCTCCAAAGGGTCGAAAATAGGGTTTTTGTGCTTCAACTGTCAAAAGATACGAACCCTAATGTGTAGAGACATTTAAATAGATCCAAAATT
Source organism: Vigna umbellata (assembly GCF_018835915.1). Next base: position 42,341 of record NW_025901794.1, on the reverse strand, counting down.
CCATATGGGCCAATGTTGCCAAAACTTAGCACCCTAACAAGGGGAAAGCAGGAAAAACTGTGCGAAGAGTGGCGCTTAGTGCCTTGGCTGAGGGCAACCAGGCATCTTGTGGTGTAGCTGACTGGCGCTTTGCGCCCCAGAGAAGGGAAACCAGGCGTCGTTGCGTGAATTTCTCCGTTGAGCGCCCTAGAAGAGGGCAAGTAGGCGTGCTTACGTGACCACTAGCGCTGAGGGCCCCTGAAGAGGGCAACCAGGCGTGATTGCGTGGCAACTAGTGTTGAGGGCCCCTAAGGAGGGCAACCAGCGCCCATGGCCCCAGAAAAGGGCAACCAGGCGTCCTTGAGCTTTCTGCAGCCTTCTTTTCTAGTGCTTTTGCTGTCCTTTCTAGGTTCCAATTCCTTGATACTTTGCTCTTCTTCCAAAACGTACTAATAACCTACAAAATTGAGGGAATTAGTGATAAAATCATTAAGTATAACTTCAACTAACTCATTCATAAAATTCAACTAAAAAAAGAGTTTAAACAAGCTTCACAATTAAAGAGAATTGATTTAGTATCAAAATTACATCACAGATAACGGTAAAATCAACCGTTATCATTCATCAGTCGTAATGCAAGAAAAAGGGAAATATTTATAAGAAAACAAAAGAAAGGAAAAGAGTGATCAGAAGTGGTGCAATAGAGGTCACCAAAAGAAGAGCTCTGATACCATCATAGAAAAGTTGCGATGGAGGTGGTTACTGTATTGCATTCACAAGCAAACCTACAAACATACATGTTCTTGTACATGATGAAGAAACAAAGAGTAGTGGGTATGAATAGGAAAAAGAATAAGAAGGGAAACAAAGGAACGAGAAAAGAACTATGTGTATTATGTGAATATTGTTGTTGCATACAAAGAAGAAGATACATATATAGGGAGAAAGAAAAGGAGAAACGGAAAATATAAGAGAAACAAAAAAACAAAACGGATGATGGAGGTAAAGAAAGGTTAGGATATGTTATTCTGACATGAATTCTACTATTGCAAGAATTTTATTTAGTAATTAAAGATAAGAAAGGTTGTGAGAATCATGTAACAGACCACCTATCAAGACTCATAAATATAGAGGTAACAAATTAGGAAAAATAGATTATTAAAGAATTCCTTGATGGAAAGTTGTTCTAAATACAAACAAGACATTGGTTTGCTAATATGAAAATTTTCAACGATATATTAGGATGACTCTAGAGGAGTACAATTGGTGACAAAAAAGAACTTGCTTAAAGATGAAAGCAATTGATAGGGATGATCATCACATCTTCAAAATTAGAGCATATGGTTTACTTTAGAAGATGCAAATTTTGTGAGCAAATCAAAGACATTTTGTAATGACCGAAATGATGTCATTACTAAATAATAATATTCGGTACAAAAATGTAAATTTATATGCTACATATTCACAATCCTTTAAAATTTCAAATATTTTTTTTAATAAGAACATTTCTTATTAACAAGGAGGCAATATCGAATACATGAGCATATAAATATAAATATATATATATATATATATATATATATATATATATATATATATATATATATACACGTCTATTCTTATTTACAACTTCATAAGTTTGTTGTCAATCCTCACTACTACCTATGAAATGTCTAGTCCCGTATATATAAACATGCATAACATATATATACAATAATTATAGATGGAAATCACAACAACAAAATATAAAGATAAGGAATTGACATTGAATTATAATACAAGTATACCAAAAATTCTAGACAAATTGATTGATTTCACTTTATAATATCTTTATATTAAAAAAAATATTTTTATATTATAAATAGGAGGAAATGCGGAGAATATATTTTAACCATTTAGTTCCGAACAAAATATTCTTTTATACAAATTATTACACCTTTCTATAGAAAAAAAATAATGATTTGTGATGTATTATCCATGTATTTGTAGAATAAAAATGTTCACCATAAAACAAATTTAATATTTAAATAGTAAGAAACAAGAATATAATCTTTAAACCTCTTAACGTAAAAAGATAGTTAAACTATAAAATTGATTTTCACGAAAAATTAAAAAATAAGGTAAAATGTAATATTTTTATATTTGGTTAGATAAAAATAAAATCTATTTGTTATTATTAAAAGAGGCGGAGGAAAGATTGAACATATTTGTTGATATGAAAGGTATTTTGCATCCACCTCTGCATCGGAGAGAAGGAAATGCTTACTATCTATGATTTCTTGATATGTTATAATTCAAAAACTGTAGGAAATAAATCAGAGGAGGTGCAAAAGTACTTGATAAGAAATGTTGAAAAAAAGGCCTGGTTAAAGGAGGTCTGATTTAGACACCTTAACCTTGCAATCATAAGTAAGTACATAATTTTTATTTAAATTTTTCGATGAGTAGTTTAAAAGTTTCTTTTATTAATTAAGAATATTCTAAACTTGTAGGCGGTCATTGGCCAATTGCGTAGTTATTGTTAACTGATCGTTTTCGTCTGGTAGTTTCTTATGTTCCTTGCAAAGAAAGCTAACACATTGTCCATCAAAAATATTATATAGAGCAAGCGAAAGTTTTCTCCTTTTTATTTTGATTCCTTCCTATTAATTATTATTATATGTGATGGGATGTCAAAACTTTTGCTATAGGTCTTTGGAAGCATCATTCAAGCTCGGTTGCGGGTGGTTGTTCCATCTCATTTCTAGAAGAAGAAGATGCAAATAATCACCACCTAATGTAAGAGAAGTTCACCTTCCTTTGTTTTGTTGTTTTGTGATTGTATTTTTATGAGGAATTGGGTTGTTTGTTTGTTGGTTTGTGCTGAAATTTTGGTTTTTTGCAAAATATACAGAAGCTACATGGTTGACAAAGGCTAGGCTAGAGTATAATCTGATATTTGTGAGTCTTTGATTTGAATGAGGCTACTTCATGTGTTAATTTTATTTAATTGCAGTAGTGTCGACTCACAATTGAGGAGCGATAGCTAATGAGTGTGGTATTATGTAATGAAACACATGATTAACCATTATTTGTTACCAAAACATTATTGAATCATGGAATAATGCGTTTTTATTAAATACTAAACTAAAATTTTAATCCAACTATCGGTTACAAATATTGTTTTTTAACTCTGATGATTTTTGTTGTAAGATCTTTAATGATTATCTCCCATGGAAGCTGCAGACATGCGAAAGGACATTAGAAGCGAACTGGGCTTTTTTTGTTTAAGTGTTAGTAGAAACTTAGGCACCAACTTAAAATAGATGTATGTACATTAATGTAAATTTTGATGTAATATATAGCTTATCATGTATAAATGATTGTATTAAATATTTAGGACGATTAATATTTAGAAATGCAATTCTATTTTGTCTAGAGTTTCAATAAAATTTAAGTTTATTTAAAGCTATATTTTTTATAATGGATTTGGAGAAGGATGATAATAACAAGGAATATTATTATAATTTCATGTGCGATGTCCAAATTTTAATAATCACTTTGTTAAAAAAAAGACATTTATTATAACGCTACTAAGCAATGTATGATATGTACGTTGATCACATATTATAACGTACAATTAATCTATACGTAATAATATATAACTATTATAAGGTACAAAATTTTCTACTGTTATAATATCTTCCACCTATTATAACGGACACAATGAAAAATTTGTTATAATAAACTGCGCTATTGATAACGTACTTCAGAAACTACGTTATAATATGTTTAACATATTATAACGTAAATTTTTGTTACGTTATAAAATGCGCACACTTACTATATCGCCCAGAACTATATCCCCAATAACTACGATATAAAAGATCATTTTTGTACGTTATAAAAAGTCATTTTTCCACTAGTGTTCATTTCTAACCAGGGCTAACAAGGGGCTGAGTAAAAGTAATTTGTAAGTTGTTTACAATTATAACTCATGTATATTATTTATTGAAATTCCTATCAAAATAAGAACAACCATTGTATTCAAAATATAATTAAACTGTAAGTATAATTTTTTAGTTAGATACATTAATCATTTTAGAAACTTCGTATAATTATACAACATTTTAAATATTTTTTCGATGTTATAATATGCTCGTTTCTGAATAATTAAAGAGAATTATTGTGTATTATAAACAGTTATAGAATTATTGTAAGAGTAGAAAAATTGGAAAAGTCGTATAATTTGAAAAGTGAAACAAAAGATTGGTATCAAAGGAATAACTATTATTGTATCAAAGGAATTAATCCAACTGTTTAGATTTTTTTGAAGTTAAACACATTTTACGATAGGTTTTGAATGTCTTTACACCATTGGTTACATTCTACATGAAATATTATTAGTTTTAAACAGAAGTTTAAACAGTTTTTTAATTAAAAGAAGTTATTGTCATTAAAATTAGAAGAACTATATCATTCAATTTCAAAGTTTTGAGGATTCAAAATATAATCCAAAATTTTTAAAACAAAATGATTTTAATGTTTGTATCCAAACTAGGCTTAAAAAAAACTAAAAAACAATATAATTTTAATATATTATTAAAAACATGGTTATTAAAAAATAGTCTTTAATATTTTTATATTATAACTAGGAGAAAATGCAGAAGGAGAGTATATTTTAAACATTTAAGCTCCGACAAAAATATTCGTAAATGAAATATTTTAAACCTTTTTAGAGAGGAAAGAATAATGAATTGTGCTGTTGTAGTATTCATTTATGTTGTAGATTAAAAACGTTTAGCATTTAAAAAATTAAAATGGAAATAGTTTAAATAGTAAAGAAATTAAAAATATAATCTTTTAAATTTAATGCTCTAAAAATATTAGTTTAAGGAAAGTCACTTGTCATTGTGCTGAGGCATGTGTGTTCGTTTGGATTGATTTGAAGGAGATGAATTTGGGGGAGATGATTGAATGGATTTGAGTGGATTGAGGATTTAATTTTTTGTTGTTGTTTTTGAGTGGAAATTGTGTAGGTGAGTAATTGAGAGTGGATTTGGAAGTTAAGTTTGTGAGAATATTATTGTAGATTTGATTTTGATTGAAGATTTTTAAAAAATAGTTTAATTGATAGAAAATTAAAAGATTACCAAAAGCCCCCTAATTTATAAAATAATACTAAAATGCTGTTTATTAATATATTAATTTAATTGTTAAAGATGTTTAATAAAGAAAAAAAAATATGAATAATTATAAAAATTAATGTTAAATAAAAATTATAAAAAATGTAAATAATCAAACTTATTTTAATAAAATTAGGAAAATATTAATATATTCAATTTTATAAGACGTTAGAGTTTTTAAAATTATAATATCAAAATAATAATATTAATTTTTTTTTTTCGAAAAAAAACAGGAAAAAAAGATGAGGTGCAAGGAAAGCTGAGGGTGCAAGGAAAATATAATCCTGTTTTTTTTGTTTCACGGGTTTGGCACAATTCGTTTTTTTTTTTAGGAAATCCTAGATTGAGCATCGTCCTCTCCATTGCTCTCACAGAACCTTCCCCAGAGCGAGAAAGAATGGCGCCCTTCCCTTCGGCCCCAGGCACGTCGCCAGCGCTTCTTCGAATCCAGCCACCACGCCACCTTCCAGCCTAGAACTCCGACGACGGGGCGTCTTCCCTGCGTGCCACCAAACCGGCCACCGCGCCAAAACGGCCATCGCGCCACCACCTTCCCTATCTCTCGTCTTTTTCGCGTCTTCGCCACCTGAGGGAAGCCGACCATAGCGAGCCGAGCGACCGGATGCCCACCCGGGCCAAGGGACCATCGCTGGTCACGCGGGAGAGAGAAATACTATCGCCTCTCCTCGCCGTGCCTCTACCGAATCTGTCGTCGAGAGCTGTGGCCCGAGACGCCGCCAGTTGCCTCCGCTGTTCGACCCTCGCGCGATTGCATAACCGGGCGTAACCGGTTACGTATGCCGTAACCGATTACGTCTACCCGCCAAAACTTTTTATTCTTCTCTAATCAATTACACTACTGTAACCGATTACGTCGCGTCGTTTTTAGAGGGCAACATACAACTTTTTCGCGAGAATCCACTCAAATCTTCGCACAATTGCGGGTGACTGAACAGTGTAACTATCCCGCATTTCATCGCAAATCCGTCCACATTTCAGTTGAACCGAACACATAACAAATTTAGTTACTCGCTCGCAAATCTCTCTAAACAGAAAATTTTCTTAAAACGAACACAGCCTTAAGGACTATAATTTGAATGCTTAGGCTGAATAAGAAACAATTCCCATCTATCACGGGTCTATATTAGAAGTGATTTGTAACTTTATGTCACTTTTACATGACAGATTCTAAAAGATACATTTCTTGCACACTTGAACAGGAGAGCGATCTTTAGAGAGTCAATGTATTCCATCTCAACCAATCAGACTTTTACTATAAAAAATAAAATAAAATTAAAAAGACGGATCTTGCCTTTCACAAATTACAAAATGAACACGGGTTTGTCTATTTGTCCCTTATAACAGCTGTTTATTACAGTTGCTTATGCTCCACTTAGCTTTACATGCCCTGTCTCCGCTTAACTAACTTTGCGACCATACAAAAACCTTGTCCCACAATTTGCTTAATCATGACAGAACAGAAACGCGTTTTCAAGTTGCCACCTCCACCACTTAACTCCGCTCCTCACTTCACCGTTACGCCTTTCTCCCTTCAATCACGTATCTCATAACACTATAAATATCTCTACTACCACCTCTCTCTTTCCATCAATTCAGATCCTTTCTCACTCTTCTACCAATTTATTTCCTCTCTCTACAAAATACAAAATGGCCTCTTTTACATCCTTAAGCTTTCTCCTTAGTTTTTTTCTCGCTGTTTCAATTCTTCCTTTCACTTCAGCCAGGAAACTCACTGAGTCAGAACCCGGACTGAAGTTCCAATACCACAGAGGACCCCTCCTCACAGGCAATATCTCCGTCAACCTCATTTGGTATGGCAAATTCAAGCGTTACCAGACAGCCATACTCAATGACTTCATCATCTCCCTTTCATCTCCCGAATCCGTCACGCCCCAACCATCGGTTGACACGTGGTGGAAAGCCACCGAAAAGTACTACAAAACCCCATCCCCCAAACTCGCCCTCTCTCCGGGTACCATAATCCTCGATGAAAACTACTCCTTCGGCAAATCACTCACCACCGATCAAATCGTGAAACTCGCATCCAAGGGTCAACAGAGAAACGCCATTAACGTTGTTCTCACCTCCTCTGACGTTGCAGTGGAAGGATTCTGCTCCAGTAGGTGCGGGACTCACGGGTCCTCCGTGGGGGCGCGCATCAACGGAAAGAGGTACAAGTTCGCATACATTTGGGTGGGTAACTCTGAAACCCAGTGCCCGGGGCAATGCGCCTGGCCATTCCACCAACCCATTTACGGTCCCCAGAGCCCAGCTCTGGTTGCACCCAACAACGATGTTGGCATTGACGGCATGGTCATCAACGTGGCTAGCCTCTTGGCCGGCACTGTGACTAACCCTTTCGGGAACGGCTACTTCCAGGGACCCAAAGAGGCTCCGCTGGAAGCCGCCTCCGCCTGCACCGGCGTCTACGGTAAGGGCGCCTACCCTGGCTATGCAGGGAACCTCTTGGTGGACCCCACAACCGGTGCCAGCTACAATGCCAATGGGGTCGACGGAAGGAAGTATCTCTTGCCAGCTCTCGTCGACCCTAAAACCTCTGCCTGTTCAACCATCGTCTAAAACCGCCGCTCAACGTGTCATCTACGTTTAGCTTTTAGTCAATATCAGAGATTCTTTTATTTGTTCGTTCCTTTTGTAAGAAAACATTCCTATATGTTGTTAGTAGTTTTATTAAATATACAATAAAAGATATTCTTTTGATACCAATCATCTCTTTCAGTTTTCAAATTAACAATGTATTAGTGATATATAAAATGTCAGGTATTGAGACAAGGAATTATAAAATGGGTAATTATACTTTCATAACATTTTTTTACAAGTGATCTGTCCATGTTAATATTTATAATTATTTTTTTACTGTGATAAATATTAACATGATTTTGGGCTAAATTGATGAGCTCGGCCATATTTTATGGACAACACACATGATATCGGCCAGATTTTATAGAGCACAGTAAAGATGATGTTAAGCTCAACAAGATTCCATCAAACTCCATTATAAATTGTGGAACCTACAATCTCATACCTGACATCAAAGGCAATATGAATTTCAAAAAAGGGTTCAGGAAGAAGATGATTGGAGTAGCAAAAGACCGTTAAAAGAGAAAGGAAATCAGGAGGAGGAGAAAATTCCTACGTACCAATAGAAGTTCTTTCATCCTCTTGTGCATTCTTTTGCTCTTTTCATCTCTTAAAACATGACTATTTTTCTCTATATATAGAGAACCTTCCTCTGTATTGGTTACATTACTCTTTCTTTTATAGCAACTTTGTCTTCAACGTTGTGGTAACCAACAATGAATTCCACTGCACCAAAACCTTTGAAATCTCCTTCCCAATTCTATTCATCATACAAACATTCAGAATCTTGTAAGATAACATCACATAACCAAATTCATTTGTGATCAGAAGTAAAGGGAAGTATTGTTATTTAGGATCGCCCTCAAACTTTTTAAACAAAGAAATGTAAAATACTAAATGTAAAATATAAACAATTCAAACCTCATCATAAAATGTGTTTAACATTCAAATTCGATTAATTCGCGTCTAAATTTAAAACTAAAAATATAATTAATCCATAATTCACTTTAACTTTTCATACACAAAATAAAGAAAAATCATACACATGTTACGTTTTAGAGCAATTTAGTTAAATTAACTCCACTTTCTCAACAAATACATTACTGGTAGTCATTGTTAACTCAAATCCCTGCACGTGGATAACTTCTTTATAAGTGAATTATATGTACAATAATATATGTAATGTTGCTAGCATGTTTATTAAAGATACTATAATAGATATTCCTTTGATACCAATCATTTGTTTCACTTTTCAAATTATACGAACTTTTCCAATTTTTCTACTCTTACAATAATTCAATAACTGTTTATAATACACAATAATTCTCTTTAATTATTCAGAAACGAGCATATTATAACATCAAAAAATATTTAAAATGTTTTATAGTTATACGAAGTTTCTAAAATGATTAATGTATCTAACTAAAAAATTATACTTACAATTTAATTATATTTTGAATACAATTGTTTGTTCTTATTTTGAATAGGATTTCATAAATAATACATGATTTATATTGTAAACAACTTACAAATACTTTTACTCAGCCTTCCCTTTTTAGAAATGAATATTATTACATTCACATCTCCTCTTTTATCAACAAATAGATTTTATTTTTATCTGACCAAATGTAAATATATTACATTTTACCTTATTTTTTAATTTTTCGTGAAAATCAATTCTATAGTTTAACTATCTTTTTTTACGTTAAGAGGTTTAAATATTATATTTACTATTTAAATATTAATTTTGTTTAATGGTGAACGTACTAGTGAAAAAAAAAGATTTTATAACAATTTATTACACCATAGGAAATATGAAATTCATTTGTAATAATAAGATGACTGATGACATTTTTGTAATAAAAGTAAAAGTTATTATAACGTATTTTAGAAAACCTGTCATANTTAATGTATCTAACTAAAAAATTATACTTACACTTTAATTATATTTTGAATACAATTGTTTGTTCTTATTTTGAATAGGATTTCATAAATAATACATGATTTATATTGTAAACAACTTACAAATACTTTTACTCAGCCTTCCCTTTTTAGAAATGAATATTATTACATTCACATCTCCTCTTTTATCAACAAATAGATTTTATTTTTATCTGACCAAATGTAAATATATTACATTTTACCTTATTTTTTAATTTTTCGTGAAAATCAATTCTATAGTTTAACTATCTTTTTTTACGTTAAGAGGTTTAAATATTATATTTACTATTTAAATATTAATTTTGTTTAATGGTGAACGTACAAGTAAAAAAAAAAGATTTTATAACAATTTATTACACCATAGGAAATATGAAATTCATTTGTAATAATAAGATGACTGATGACATTTTTGTAATAAAAGTAAAAGTTATTATAACGTATTTTAGAAAACCTGTCATAATTGGTAGATATAATGATAAAATTGAAATTATGTTCAAAACATATTATGATAGGTATAAGAAGATCTGTGTCATCTTGTTTGTTTCTCATGCATGCTCTCAAATCATATCAATCTTTAATTTGAGATTTCTACTCCTCTCAACACTTGATTGTCTGTGGTCCCACCACTCACTTACATGTCCTACAAACCTAGAAATGCATAAACTAAGGATATAATATTTACTATGCTTAACAAAGAATGGATGAAGCTCTTGTATCTTTTTCTCCTAAGCTAAATATGACAATGCAATAATACTCTCACCAAAGAATGAAATGTCACTCTCAACTTTATAATGTAGCTCATCCTCACTATGACTTAAATGCAAACTAATATAAAAAATCATTTTTTTTTTCAAAAAAAAACATGTTATGTATAAATAATTACTTAGTAATTCAAAAGAGATTCCTTAAGAGACTTAAAGAACCAAAAAAACCCAAGTTCACTTCCAAGAAAGGGAGGTGAATCACAAATGATTGCTTAAGAACCAAGTCTTTCCTAGCCAAAGTTTACCTTAGGTACTCTTACTCCAAACCTCTCAAAGGGAATTAAAATTGAAATATATAGTAGACACACACACACTAAGTTATCAAAATTAAAGAAAGCAATAAACTAAGTATGCGATCTAACGACTAAGTTAGAAGAACTTTGGTTTCCTTCAATGTAATCAACTAAAAAAACGCAATTCACTAAGGTTTAGAGGTTCATGTTAGGAGGTGGGATTGAGTACCAAAGACTCCCCCAAGACAACTAACAAGGTCGAAAGTTACAAGGCAAAAAGGAAGCAAATACAAAGCAAAGAAATACAAATAAATTGTTCTTCTTTCCAAATGTTTCTCCCTTTTCTTCTTGGCTACCACTCTAGACTTCAAGCTCCCCTTAGGTCTCCACCACCTAGGATGATACCTCCAAGATATTGGCTCACCACAAAAAATAGAACCTACACCAAAAATAATGCACAAAACCAAGAAGATGGAGTCCAAAGGGAAAAGCAAAAAAAGGTTTAAAAACAATAAAGGCTTTGCAAAAGGAGTTTGTGTATGACAAAACCAAGAAAAATAAGAAGGCAATCAAGAAATTAAATGGTAAGAAAAGAAGGTTAAGCAATCAAAAGAAGTCTTAAAGAAAGATACTAGAGTACATGCACAAAAACAAAAAGTACTAGAATATCAAGTGGGTGCTTCTTGTCTTTGGAAAGCTTTTAGCAAATGGGACATTAAGATCACTCTTTTAGCATCATTGGCCAAGACTTAAGTTGTTGGGAAATGAAATAAAATGCTCAAAACAGTGAGCAAAACATTCCCAAACATATTCATAACAAAAGTAATGGTAGTGGTCAATGCACTCAATTTTTCAGCACTTTTCTAAGCTCTCTTTGGTACTCTTTTTGAGGTCTTTGCTTAAAAGTTTTTAGTAGTTATTTATCCATTATGTTTAAGTGAAAAACAAGACTACCACACACTAGAAACAAAGGTGAAATATTGGTTTTGAAAGCCCAAAGAACAAAAAACACAATCGAAGAAAACTTACTCGAATCAAAATAAAGTTTGAAACTTCAACAAGATAATAGAAATTTTTTTTTATGAACTTGTCAATGATCTAATGACAAGTATCAACCAAAAACTTCAAAGATAATGTTGGAAGTCCCACATCGACTAGAGATAAGGCCAATTCATAGTTTATAATTGGGTGCAAACCTCACCCTACAAGTCGGTTTTGTGGGGATGAGTTAGGCTTAAAAACTCACTTTCTAATATGGTATCAAAGTCATGATTAGAGCCTATCCTAGCGAGTTCTAAGTGGGCACTCTATTCTTCTCTTCCACCCGTTATCGGGCCGTTATCAGACCACCCAATTTCTGCTATCACGTACAAGATGTCTATACTTCGGTGTGAATAGGGTGTGTTGGAAGTCTCACATCGACTAGAGATAAGGCCAATTCATAGTTTATAATTTGGTGCAAACCTCACCCTACAAGCCGGTTTTGTGGGGATGAGTTAGGCTTAAAAACTCACTTTCTAATATGGTATCAAAGCAATGGTTAGAGCATATCCTAACGAGTTCTAAGTGGGCATTCTATTTTTCTATTCCACCTACT
>NW_025901794.1:7271-21451 GCF_018835915.1 Vigna umbellata | reverse complement strand
TATATATATATATATATATATATATATATATATATTTGATGGTTTCTCAAGTACTACTAGAAGAAAAAGACAATAAAAGGAGTATACAACATGGATGGATTAGAAAATCAAAATCACTCAAAATATTGAAAATGACCAAACATATATCAAGAAAAAACTTAACAAAAAATTTAAAAGCACATAAATAGTAGCCTAAATTACTAAAACAAAACCTGGAAAATGTTGATGACAACATTTTGGCAGTTCTGACCTTTGCTGACTATTTTGATGATAACTTTCGACATAGAAATCCAAATGCAATCATTTTTGGTTGGAATTAAGACTCAAAGAGCTTTAATTTTACTATAAATACATATTTTTTTGACCTCTAAGCTAGCTGCATATTAACTTTGAAAATCGTGAACGTTAACTAGAGAGTAAACGAGGTTGATTTGGACCATTTCAAGATAGATACAATAAGACAATAAGGAGAAAACATGAACAACACGAAATTTAAACACAAAGATAGAGACCAAGATACTTATATCTTGAAGAACCTAAGCTCTTGATACAAAATGATGACAATCTCCTAGCTAGGTTGGGCCAAAACTAGAAGAAAAGCCATGGAGATGGGTGAAGGATGATATGGTGTGGAAGCTTTGATGGACAAGGGAGCTAAGCTCACGGTTTTGTGATGTTTTATGGATGATGGAGGTGGTGTTCAGTTATGCTCTAAGAAGGTTGGGCCAACTCTTGGAGGAAGGAGGCTGGAGAAGGCCACTTGGGTTGCTCTAGCCTAGGGTGACCTTACTAGAGTTTATGTGCACAAAATGACATAATAACTTTACTTTATTTCAAAGGTGAATACAAGAGTGTCAGACACCTCTATTTATAGACTAAGGGTGTCTCCTAATTTGTAGAAGCTAGACCTAAAAACCCTACATTGGCTAACTTAGAGAGTAAAGAGAAAATCCTCTCCATTCCTAGAGTGACATGTTGTCACTAACTAGGAGGAAAAACTCTCCAAACGTAGGAGGACACATGGCATGGACGACCTACTCTCCTTGTCCACCAAGTTAGATAAAAACGTTGACCCCTTGGTCAACTAAGCCAAATTTGCATCCCACATTGGTCAAGGGCCTTGGCCTTTGTTGACTTGAGTGGTCAAAACTTTATTCTACTTGGCATGGACGACCCACTCTTCTTGTCCACCAAGTTAGATAAAAACTTTGACCCCTTGGTCAACTAAGCCAAATTTGCATCCCATTTTGGTCAACATTGGGTCTGGGCCCTTTGTCGACTTGAGTGGTCAAAACTCTATTTTACTTGGCCCAAAATATAAGGCCCAAAATAAATTCTATACTGCTAGCCCATAATACAAAGCATAAATAAATCCTAGACTACTTGACCCAAAATACAAGTCTCAAAATTATTCTTACTCTGAAAGCTTCATGATAATCGTAGAAATAGAGTCTAGACTCATATTTCACAAATGACTTCAACTCTTCTTAAAAGTGTTTGGACCATGACTAGAAAGTATGACATCACAATAAAAATAGGATTTTAGGTTACGAAGAAAGCTAACAATAGTGACAAATTTAAAGCACAAACTTTTCTACATTGTCATGCATGATTTGTAGTTATGGCCTATGCTATCTCCGCTCTCATCCTTAAATTGAGAACTTAAGAACTTTTTATTGTAATGAGAAGAGAGACATGAGAAGAAACCTGTTAATTTTCATTTATTGGCAAAGATATTTTATATTCTTTTATAAAGTATAGAGACAAAATTGGTACATTTTAAAACAGGATGAAATACAATTTTAATAAATAGTTTAGAGAAAAAGAATCATATTTAACAAAAAAAATAATCTAACTAAATAAGTCACAATAATATTATGATTATTAAAAACTGTTTTTATTTAAAATGCCAATGAGAGTAAAAGATAATAAAATTACTTGAAATAGTAAAGAATGTTCTATTTAGAGGAAATATGATAACTTAATATTGTTATTTTAAAAAACTGGGAAGTTTATTTCCTAAGATGGTTAACTTGTGTTTTAGTACCAACACAACAGAGGGAATCCAAATTAGTGAGGGTACAACTGTATGCCCGAAATTTCAACAGGGTCGGTTGCCTTGGCCCACCCATTACCTTCCCAATTTCCCAAAGCAAAAATGGCAAAGGCCCATCGATGCATTTTCATATGCTACGTGTTGAATCGTTTGTATTGTGGCACCGTTTTTATTTGAACACACCAACACACAGCACACACCACACACAACGCAACACGGGGTTGGGTTCCCCAAATCTCACGAACACAACAGTGTTTCACATTCATTGTTTATTGTTCACCGACCAAACCAGAGTTGGAATCAGTGTTGGTCAGAGTAATCTTTCCAATATCATAGGTTTGTGTGTACCTTCTTTGGCTTTGCCAACCCCACTTACTTATAATTACCACCACCCAAAACTCTGCTCTTACCAACCGCACTTTCAATGCTCTCTTCTTCATCTTCAGGAAAGTCAAATACGTGTCGTTTAATTCATTTCATTTGAAATTGTTTAGCTCAATTTCGGAAAAACAAAAGTCATTTTACTTTTTTAATTTACTAAACTTTAGCCCATGTCATATACTTTTGGAACGTGATGGCAGGTATTATTAAACCTACGCACCTCATCACAGAATCAACCTAACCTCATGTCATGTGAGCAATTTAGATTCATTGTTAGAGTTTTGGTGTTTGATGTTTTAAAATATGTTTAGTGTTAAGCAGAAGATAGTATCAAAAGACCAGAAAACATATTGGACCCTTTTCTATATTAAAAGTTTTAGTAATATAAAATTGGGACTAAGACGGGTATTTTGTTCTCGTATCCAAATTAAAAAATCAAATCTTATATATATTTATGTTCATATTTAATCATGTAAGATTTTTCATATTCACAAAATCGGTTTATTTTAAAAAGATAAATAAATAAAATAATTTATTGAATTAAAATGTATTGTTTATAAAAAGTGATAATTACATATAGTAACAAAACATACTAACAAATTGAGAAGAACAGAAAACATAATAATTGATTATATATAATATTTAGAATATTTATTTATAATATCTATTTATATATCCTAATATCCCTTCAAGTTGGATAACAGATGATAATTCTTAACTTACTAATGAAATTAAAAGTGGTAGCAAGAAGGACCTAGGTAAATATATCAAGTATTTGATGTTCAGTTCTAATATTAATGAATGTCAAGAGTTGTTTTGAACAAGTTCACAAATGAAGTGACAGTCAATCCATATGTTTGGACCTCTCCTGGTGATAGGGATTAAAAGTAAGATGCATATGTTGTAAAAGTATAGTTGTGTCAATTGCAACTTCAAAATGTTTGAGTAATTATTATAGCTAAACTACTCCACTTGCCATTTAAGACAAAGTAAGATATTCTAATTCTATTGAAGATTTGGACATAGTATCTTAATTGACAAACTTTAATAAATTAAAGAAGCACCAAGAAAAATGTAAAACTCAGTAGTTGATTTTCTAGCATATAAAAAAATATTATCTCCATCTTAATCAAGATATTCTAAATGTTGAAGTTTGTTATTAGCCAAAAAAAATTAGACGATAAATTGTAACTAAATATATGAGTAATAGATTTTCTCTAATAGTAAAAATCAATATTTTCTCTAATTGTGAAACTCCAAAAAATGATATTTTAGAAATGATGATAGTTTAAAAATAGTCAGACTCAATTATTTTAATAATAAATGTTTAGTTATAAATAATTTTGTTATAAATGAATTTTATTATTTTAAAATGTTTCATCTCTAGAAACTATTTTTCTAGATTTCTCTACATTCTCTCTAAGAGTTCTAACTCCTGAGTCATCTCTTTGACGATTAGGAGGTGCCTAATCGACCACGGCGACGAGGTCTACATTTCTATTCGATCAGTTTTTGCAATAGAGTAAGTAAGTTTCGACTCCTTTTTTCCTTCCGTTCCAAATCTATTTTAGAAGAATTTGGTACTATTGCATGTGTAATCATGCCTCTCCTTCTTTTTCTTGGTTCATCTAGAATTCTAAGGACGCTGTCTGTTTTCAATTTGATATTTCGTAGGTTCCTCTAGGTATTCCTTGCGATTCAAGTAATCGGCAGAGTGTTATTTGAGTTGGAGTTGTTTCTAGTGAGGTAAGGGAAGTTACACCTTGTCTTAGTTGTAATTGTAGTGTAAATTTAGTGTTTCTATAATTTATAGACGTTTTAGTAAAAATTGGTTTGATTGAGTAAAATTAATGTATGTTAAATTGGTTTTTTGATTATATGGTGTCAGTGTAGTATGATGAAATGATTTTTATTGGATATTGTTGTAATTGTGTGTAATAAGGGTATTTTATTGTTGAAACAAAATTCTAGTAGTTGTTGAAATTATTGATCAATTTACTTAGATTTCAAGCTTTAAAAGGAGGGGTTTTGGTTAGTAAAAATTAGAAATGGGTATGGAAATGTTATGGGAATTGTTTTGGTACTGTCATGAGGTAATTTGAAACTTGTCTAAGTTCTTAGTTAATGGAAATATGAGATAAAAGGAATTAGTAGTTGAAATGTTGAGTTTTACCTGGTAACAGATTCAATTTTAAAGGTTTTGAATAGCTAAAGCCTAAAGGAAAGGAGTAAGATCTAAACTGAACCTTTGAATATGTTGTTGGGGGTATTTAAAACTTGTTTGCACCTTGAGAATGGTAGAAAATCTTATATAAGATAATTTGATAGTTAATAGGTTGAATTTGACTTGATTTAGCCTAGTTTTAGGGCTTTTGACAAGTGAGATTCTAAATTAGAAGTTTTGGGCTATATGTGATGATTTATAATGTATTATTAACTTAATTAGGACTTGTTCAAATGGTTAGGTTGTAGAAATTTGGTGTAGAAGGTGAAAATCCAAGTTTAAGTGCTTTTGAAGTGTCAAAAATGGTTTACACCTAATCTTGGGTTTAATGATCAAATGGATGCTTACTTCTACTTATAAATGTGTTTACCCATCAATTATAATGTCTAGAAAAATCCCTTTGATCATTATAACAAGTTCCAAGTGCATCAAAAGCCAATTTGAAAGTTGTCGTCAACGGGTATGGGGCTTAGGCGCCCGTCGTTTCTGTCCAGCTCACGCCCTGGTGCCCTCTAAGCTCCCTTAGGCGCCCCTAAGCACCAATGCAACAGTTTTAGGGAGTTTTGAGGGTTTGAGATGTCCGTTTTGGACTTTCTTTAGGTCGTTTCGGGGGTTTTGGACCCTTCTGAAGCTGTTGGTGAGTGTTTCAAAGCTGTTTTCTTTACCTAAATGTGAGTAATAAGATCCCTTAAAGAAATTGTGTTATTGTGTGATTTCTAATGACTTGTATAGGTGTTGTTATTTCTTTAATGTATGATCAGTAGTCTCATGTATTGGTGTACTATGTAAAGGTGAAGTGATCTCAATGGTTTCAAAGGTATGGAAGAGAATTCCAAGGAGAAACTTCTTAATGGTGGTTTCAAGTATTGTAAGTATGAATATGGAAAGCTTGGTCTTGGAGTTCATCCTGACATTCTAATGGTCACTAATTCTCAAGTAGTTAAGGGTGAGGCATGTTGTGAGAATAGTAGGAGGTCCTAGTCTAGGAGTTTTACCTTGACCTAAGGCAAGTGATAACGAACTAACCTTGTACGTTAGCTTGGGGTAGGCTAGTTGTTTCACCCGAACAAGTGCATGAACTGCCATAGCTCAATATTTGTACTAATCTGGATGGTAAAGTTAAAGTGTGGTCATACATAAAGTGTTTGCTTGGTTTGATCTGTTGTGTATATCTTAGGTGAATGTTTAACATGTATTAATATATCTTTAATTATTTGTATTCTAGTTTACTCTTACTTTTGTGTTGTATGTTGTGTGTTGTTTTCTCTTTGCGATGATCACCTTAATGGTGTGAACTTAGGAAGACAATCTTTTCAATTGTTTCTGTAAGAGGTGGGGTAAAGCAGTTGAGAAGTTAGATGATTCTATAGGTATAAATCTTATTCTTCGTAGATTTGTTTTCTTATAGAGGTTTAATTTTCATATACTTTTGTTGGATTTAACAATTTTCAAGTTTAAGAGATTTTTTTAAAAAAAAGTCTTTAATTTTAAAAAATAACTCAATATCAATTATATCTTATATACATAATTTTTTTATGTCAATCCATCTATAATATCTAATTATATTTTATTCTAATAAAAACAAATATTTTCTTTGAATAACTAGTTAATCCAAAGTTAATTTTTCACTCAGTTTCTCAATTCACTCTTCTTAAATTTAGTCAATATTTCTAACAGGAATGACTTCTATTCAATCCAAAAGTTATACCATCCATCACTATAAAGCCGAAATCGAAATGGCATAAAAACAAACAAGTGGAGTGAATGAAGCAGCTGTCCAAAGGGTGCACTTAGGCATAAAATATTTGAAGTTTTATACATGATCGACTTATCTGCATCTACAACATATAAACTAAGTTCTTGAATATTATAGTCCCAATGCATCCATCATTTCAACCTGCACTATACAATGCCGAGGGGACCATGATCCCTAGATGATAGATACGTGTAAACCGCCATAGTAGAACCATGACTACACCATACAACATCCATTGGCATTCACACGGTTTATTCTATCTCCCAGCAAACGCAACCAAATACAATTTGGACTGTAATCACCAAACGTTGCTCCACACAATACCTCACATTTATGGTTTAGGTCGTATTTATCATCACCAAAAATATAATTGTATACGCCTCTAAATATGCCCCATACTTTTCCAATCTTTCTCTCTTTGCTTTTTCTATCACGGCTAATACGACACAACTGGGAGGAATACATGTATATAATTTATTTATTCTTATACTTTTACTAATTCATCTATTTTTTTTTAGTTATACTTTGTACTGATTATTGTATTACAATATTTTATGGGACTGAAATTTAAAATTTATATACTTATAAGAACTAAAAAAATTATTTCAACATTTACAGAGATCAAAATTAATTAGGAGTTCAAAACTAAGCAAATGTTCAGTGAACGTATATTTTAAATATGATCTGTAAATGTTTTTATTCACTTTATAATTTTGAACTTAGATTGTAACTCTTGTATGATATGATGAAAACTTTAGCATTTGAAGACGTAATTTCAACTAAAAGAGACTTAAAAGAAATAATAAAGATAAAGTAAATATATTGGAAAAGATTGATATAAATTTGTTGGATGGTAGAGATGAGTTGCAGTGATGAGAATAGGTTTGTTGTGAGGTCACAATTAATCATGAACACCGTTTGGATGATTTTAAAAATGTTGATATTGGAGTCCACTCTCGTTAACACCAACGTTTACGAGTCTTTCTTCAATTTGGTGGAGAACACTGCTTCTTTTATGTTTAATGAAAATTCGCGGTAGATATTGGTGTCCTTTGATTTCTCAGCGGCACTAGTGCTATGAGGTGTTGGAGATATCTTTACTGACGTTAGATCCACTAACCTAGTTGCTTTAATAGCGTTTGAAATAATAAATTTAATAAATAATAAATTTTATTATAATTAGAATAATAAAGAGTTGGTTTTCGTAAGGATAATATAATACTAATATTCAATTCACTTAAAAATATTTATTATTTATTATGTTACTTGTTTTATTATTAGTTGATACATGAAAAATATCCACGAATTTTTTTATATACGTGATTATACATGATACTCTCAAATATTTTTATATATCTTTAAAATAGAAAATTAAATAAAAATATTTTTAAAGTACATTTTAAATCAAATTACTTATTAAAATGTTAATATAATGTAAATTTGAATGGGGTTTACCAAATTATAAATTCTAAAAAATTAATAGTTTCAATTTTATAGGTCTAAATAAAAATGAAAACATATGAAGTCAAATTTTAAATAATTATTCAATAATGCATTTTTCACGAGTAGTTTTGTTTTGATAACTTCATTTTAAGAAAAAAAATATTAAAATAAAATTCACTGATAATTATTTTTTAAGAAAAATATAAAAGAAACTCCTACCATAATATTCGTACTTATATATTAACAAATAAATAATTAAATACATACATACATATATATATATATANTTGACAAGTGAGATTCTAAATTAGAAGTTTTGGGCTATATGTGATGATTTATAATGTATTATTAACTTAATTAGGACTTGTTCAAATGGTTAGGTTGTAGAAATTTGGTGTAGAAGGTGAAAATCCAAGTTTAAGTGCTTTTGAAGTGTCAAAAATGGTTTACACCTAATCTTGGGTTTAATGATCAAATGGATGCTTACTTCTACTTATAAATGTGTTTACCCATCAATTATAATGTCTAGAAAAATCCCTTTGATCATTATAACAAGTTCCAAGTGCATCAAAAGCCAATTTGAAAGTTGTCGTCAACGGGTATGGGGCTTAGGCGCCCGTCGTTTCTGTCCAGCTCACGCCCTGGTGCCCTCTAAGCTCCCTTAGGCGCCCCTAAGCACCAATGCAACAGTTTTAGGGAGTTTTGAGGGTTTGAGATGTCCGTTTTGGACTTTCTTTAGGTCGTTTCGGGGGTTTTGGACCCTTCTGAAGCTGTTGGTGAGTGTTTCAAAGCTGTTTTCTTTACCTAAATGTGAGTAATAAGATCCCTTAAAGAAATTGTGTTATTGTGTGATTTCTAATGACTTGTATAGGTGTTGTTATTTCTTTAATGTATGATCAGTAGTCTCATGTATTGGTGTACTATGTAAAGGTGAAGTGATCTCAATGGTTTCAAAGGTATGGAAGAGAATTCCAAGGAGAAACTTCTTAATGGTGGTTTCAAGTATTGTAAGTATGAATATGGAAAGCTTGGTCTTGGAGTTCATCCTGACATTCTAATGGTCACTAATTCTCAAGTAGTTAAGGGTGAGGCATGTTGTGAGAATAGTAGGAGGTCCTAGTCTAGGAGTTTTACCTTGACCTAAGGCAAGTGATAACGAACTAACCTTGTACGTTAGCTTGGGGTAGGCTAGTTGTTTCACCCGAACAAGTGCATGAACTGCCATAGCTCAATATTTGTACTAATCTGGATGGTAAAGTTAAAGTGTGGTCATACATAAAGTGTTTGCTTGGTTTGATCTGTTGTGTATATCTTAGGTGAATGTTTAACATGTATTAATATATCTTTAATTATTTGTATTCTAGTTTACTCTTACTTTTGTGTTGTATGTTGTGTGTTGTTTTCTCTTTGCGATGATCACCTTAATGGTGTGAACTTAGGAAGACAATCTTTTCAATTGTTTCTGTAAGAGGTGGGGTAAAGCAGTTGAGAAGTTAGATGATTCTATAGGTATAAATCTTATTCTTCGTAGATTTGTTTTCTTATAGAGGTTTAATTTTCATATACTTTTGTTGGATTTAACAATTTTCAAGTTTAAGAGATTTTTTTAAAAAAAAGTCTTTAATTTTAAAAAATAACTCAATATCAATTATATCTTATATACATAATTTTTTTATGTCAATCCATCTATAATATCTAATTATATTTTATTCTAATAAAAACAAATATTTTCTTTGAATAACTAGTTAATCCAAAGTTAATTTTTCACTCAGTTTCTCAATTCACTCTTCTTAAATTTAGTCAATATTTCTAACAGGAATGACTTCTATTCAATCCAAAAGTTATACCATCCATCACTATAAAGCCGAAATCGAAATGGCATAAAAACAAACAAGTGGAGTGAATGAAGCAGCTGTCCAAAGGGTGCACTTAGGCATAAAATATTTGAAGTTTTATACATGATCGACTTATCTGCATCTACAACATATAAACTAAGTTCTTGAATATTATAGTCCCAATGCATCCATCATTTCAACCTGCACTATACAATGCCGAGGGGACCATGATCCCTAGATGATAGATACGTGTAAACCGCCATAGTAGAACCATGACTACACCATACAACATCCATTGGCATTCACACGGTTTATTCTATCTCCCAGCAAACGCAACCAAATACAATTTGGACTGTAATCACCAAACGTTGCTCCACACAATACCTCACATTTATGGTTTAGGTCGTATTTATCATCACCAAAAATATAATTGTATACGCCTCTAAATATGCCCCATACTTTTCCAATCTTTCTCTCTTTGCTTTTTCTATCACGGCTAATACGACACAACTGGGAGGAATACATGTATATAATTTATTTATTCTTATACTTTTACTAATTCATCTATTTTTTTTTAGTTATACTTTGTACTGATTATTGTATTACAATATTTTATGGGACTGAAATTTAAAATTTATATACTTATAAGAACTAAAAAAATTATTTCAACATTTACAGAGATCAAAATTAATTAGGAGTTCAAAACTAAGCAAATGTTCAGTGAACGTATATTTTAAATATGATCTGTAAATGTTTTTATTCACTTTATAATTTTGAACTTAGATTGTAACTCTTGTATGATATGATGAAAACTTTAGCATTTGAAGACGTAATTTCAACTAAAAGAGACTTAAAAGAAATAATAAAGATAAAGTAAATATATTGGAAAAGATTGATATAAATTTGTTGGATGGTAGAGATGAGTTGCAGTGATGAGAATAGGTTTGTTGTGAGGTCACAATTAATCATGAACACCGTTTGGATGATTTTAAAAATGTTGATATTGGAGTCCACTCTCGTTAACACCAACGTTTACGAGTCTTTCTTCAATTTGGTGGAGAACACTGCTTCTTTTATGTTTAATGAAAATTCGCGGTAGATATTGGTGTCCTTTGATTTCTCAGCGGCACTAGTGCTATGAGGTGTTGGAGATATCTTTACTGACGTTAGATCCACTAACCTAGTTGCTTTAATAGCGTTTGAAATAATAAATTTAATAAATAATAAATTTTATTATAATTAGAATAATAAAGAGTTGGTTTTCGTAAGGATAATATAATACTAATATTCAATTCACTTAAAAATATTTATTATTTATTATGTTACTTGTTTTATTATTAGTTGATACATGAAAAATATCCACGAATTTTTTTATATACGTGATTATACATGATACTCTCAAATATTTTTATATATCTTTAAAATAGAAAATTAAATAAAAATATTTTTAAAGTACATTTTAAATCAAATTACTTATTAAAATGTTAATATAATGTAAATTTGAATGGGGTTTACCAAATTATAAATTCTAAAAAATTAATAGTTTCAATTTTATAGGTCTAAATAAAAATGAAAACATATGAAGTCAAATTTTAAATAATTATTCANGGGGGTTTTGGACCCTTCTGAAGCTGTTGGTGAGTGTTTCAAAGCTGTTTTCTTTACCTAAATGTGAGTAATAAGATCCCTTAAAGAAATTGTGTTATTGTGTGATTTCTAATGACTTGTATAGGTGTTGTTATTTCTTTAATGTATGATCAGTAGTCTCATGTATTGGTGTACTATGTAAAGGTGAAGTGATCTCAATGGTTTCAAAGGTATGGAAGAGAATTCCAAGGAGAAACTTCTTAATGGTGGTTTCAAGTATTGTAAGTATGAATATGGAAAGCTTGGTCTTGGAGTTCATCCTGACATTCTAATGGTCACTAATTCTCAAGTAGTTAAGGGTGAGGCATGTTGTGAGAATAGTAGGAGGTCCTAGTCTAGGAGTTTTACCTTGACCTAAGGCAAGTGATAACGAACTAACCTTGTACGTTAGCTTGGGGTAGGCTAGTTGTTTCACCCGAACAAGTGCATGAACTGACATAGCTAAATATTTGTACTAATCTGGATGGTAAAGTTAAAGTGTGGTCATACATAAAGTGTTTGCTTGGTTTGATCTGTTGTGTATATCTTAGGTGAATGTTTAACATGTATTAATATATCTTTAATTATTTGTATTCTAGTTTACTCTTACTTTTGTGTTGTATGTTGTGTGTTGTTTTCTCTTTGCGATGATCACCTTAATGGTGTGAACTTAGGAAGACAATCTTTTCAATTGTTTCTGTAAGAGGTGGGGTAAAGCAGTTGAGAAGTTAGATGATTCTATAGGTATAAATCTTATTCTTCGTAGATTTGTTTTCTTATAGAGGTTTAATTTTCATATACTTTTGTTGGATTTAACAATTTTCAAGTTTAAGAGATTTTTTTAAAAAAAAGTCTTTAATTTTAAAAAATAACTCAATATCAATTATATCTTATATACATAATTTTTTTATGTCAATCCATCTATAATATCTAATTATATTTTATTCTAATAAAAACAAATATTTTCTTTGAATAACTAGTTAATCCAAAGTTAATTTTTCACTCAGTTTCTCAATTCACTCTTCTTAAATTTAGTCAATATTTCTAACAGGAATGACTTCTATTCAATCCAAAAGTTATACCATCCATCACTATAAAGCCGAAATCGAAATGGCATAAAAACAAACAAGTGGAGTGAATGAAGCAGCTGTCCAAAGGGTGCACTTAGGCATAAAATATTTGAAGTTTTATACATGATCGACTTATCTGCATCTACAACATATAAACTAAGTTCTTGAATATTATAGTCCCAATGCATCCATCATTTCAACCTGCACTATACAATGCCGAGGGGACCATGATCCCTAGATGATAGATACGTGTAAACCGCCATAGTAGAACCATGACTACACCATACAACATCCATTGGCATTCACACGGTTTATTCTATCTCCCAGCAAACGCAACCAAATACAATTTGGACTGTAATCACCAAACGTTGCTCCACACAATACCTCACATTTATGGTTTAGGTCGTATTTATCATCACCAAAAATATAATTGTATACGCCTCTAAATATGCCCCATACTTTTCCAATCTTTCTCTCTTTGCTTTTTCTATCACGGCTAATACGACACAACTGGGAGGAATACATGTATATAATTTATTTATTCTTATACTTTTACTAATTCATCTATTTTTTTTTAGTTATACTTTGTACTGATTATTGTATTACAATATTTTATGGGACTGAAATTTAAAATTTATATACTTATAAGAACTAAAAAAATTATTTCAACATTTACAGAGATCAAAATTAATTAGGAGTTCAAAACTAAGCAAATGTTCAGTGAACGTATATTTTAAATATGATCTGTAAATGTTTTTATTCACTTTATAATTTTGAACTTAGATTGTAACTCTTGTATGATATGATGAAAACTTTAGCATTTGAAGACGTAATTTCAACTAAAAGAGACTTAAAAGAAATAATAAAGATAAAGTAAATATATTGGAAAAGATTGATATAAATTTGTTGGATGGTAGAGATGAGTTGCAGTGATGAGAATAGGTTTGTTGTGAGGTCACAATTAATCATGAACACCGTTTGGATGATTTTAAAAATGTTGATATTGGAGTCCACTCTCGTTAACACCAACGTTTACGAGTCTTTCTTCAATTTGGTGGAGAACACTGCTTCTTTTATGTTTAATGAAAATTCGCGGTAGATATTGGTGTCCTTTGATTTCTCAGCGGCACTAGTGCTATGAGGTGTTGGAGATATCTTTACTGACGTTAGATCCACTAACCTAGTTGCTTTAATAGCGTTTGAAATAATAAATTTAATAAATAATAAATTTTATTATAATTAGAATAATAAAGAGTTGGTTTTCGTAAGGATAATATAATACTAATATTCAATTCACTTAAAAATATTTATTATTTATTATGTTACTTGTTTTATTATTAGTTGATACATGAAAAATATCCACGAATTTTTTTATATACGTGATTATACATGATACTCTCAAATATTTTTATATATCTTTAAAATAGAAAATTAAATAAAAATATTTTTAAAGTACATTTTAAATCAAATTACTTATTAAAATGTTAATATAATGTAAATTTGAATGGGGTTTACCAAATTATAAATTCTAAAAAATTAATAGTTTCAATTTTATAGGTCTAAATAAAAATGAAAACATATGAAGTCAAATTTTAAATAATTATTCAATAATGCATTTTTCACGAGTAGTTTTGTTTTGATAACTTCATTTTAAGAAAAAAAATATTAAAATAAAATTCACTGATAATTATTTTTTAAGAAAAATATAAAAGAAACTCCTACCATAATATTCGTACTTATATATTAACAAATAAATAATTAAATACATACATACATATATATATATATA
>NW_025901792.1:38837-55164 GCF_018835915.1 Vigna umbellata | reverse complement strand
AGAATATGTTGATGCTTCCTTTCAACAATGCCATTTTGTTGAGGAGTAGCAACACAAGTAGTTTCATGAAAAATACCTTTAGTAGAATAAAAATCATTAAGAAGAAATTCTTTGCCATTGTCAGATCTTAGAATTTTAAGTGTACAGGAAAACTGGTTTTCAGTTAAAAGAATAAATTTTGGAAGTAAGGTTTTAACATCAGATTTGTGTTTCAAAAGAAGAATCCATGTGAAACGACTATAATCATCAACAATAGTTAAAAAATATTTGTATCCATCAATAGAAGAAATAGAAAGGGGGCCCCAAATGTCAACATGAATGAGATGAAAGAAATAAGGAGATTTAGTTTTGCTAACAGAAAATTGAAGACGTTTTTGTTTAGCAAAAGCACAAGCATCACAATCATCAATAGATTGAAAGGAAATATCAGTATATTGAGAAGCTAAAGTTTTAAAAACTTTATTTGAAGGATGTCCAAGTTTCATGTGCCACAGATTACAAGAATCACTAGAACTATTATGAAAAGATGAATGAAAAAAATTTAATTCAGAAGTAGTTGTTGGATTATTACTAAGAAGATTATAAAGGCCCTTGTATTTCTTAGCTACTCCAATCGTCTGGTAAGTATCCATCTGCACAATGAGACAGCTATTTTGATGAAAAACAATGAGGAAATTATTGGAATGTAACAGTTTAGAAATAGAAATAAGATGAACAAAGAAATTGGGAACAAAAAGAGTATTATGCAAAATCAAATTGCCTAAAATGACAGTGCCAGAAAATTTAGCAGTAACAAAACTGTGATTTGGTAAACATATCGAAATAGGAGTGATGGGATGTAAAGAATGAAAAAGAAATTTTGAAGAACATATATGATCAGTAGCGCCACTATCTATAATCCAAGAGGAAAAATTAAGTAAAGAAAAAGAACCTGATGACTGTGGAGTGCATTGATTAACACTGGCCTCCCTACTAGTAGGAGATTGAGACTGTTTCAATAAACCAAGAATGGCGTCATACTGATCTTGAGAAAAAGTGCATTGAATTTGAGTTTTATCAGCGGAAGAATCAGTGGAGGTGTGTGAAACACCATCAGTCAGGTTGGCAGAAGGATTGGAGATGGCAGAATTAGGTTTGATGATGGGTTTATAACCTTGAGGAAGGCCATATTTGATCCAGCAATTATAAGAAGTATGATTGGTTCTTTTGCAATGATCGCAGTATTTGGAACGACCACCAAATTTAGAAATGCGTCCTCGTCCACGACCAGAAAAAGCACCAGGACGATCGGTCTTATAAGGCTTGTACTGAGGATCGTGAGAATTGAAATTAGCCATGGAATCTTGTGGAATTTGTGAGGAAGAATTGTGAAATTCGCGTTCTTGTTGAAGGATCAAAGAAAAAGTTTTGGTAAGAGTCGGCATGGGTTCCATCAGCATGATTTGAGAACGTACAGAAGAGAAGTCATCGTTTAACCCACGTAAAAACTTGATTACAGAATCATCACTACGATCTTGTTGAATCTTGATCAATAATCCACAATTGCAAGGAGAATGACAGGTACAGACAAGAATGGTTTGATACAGAGAAAGCTCTTTCCAAATTATTTGAAGACGAGTATAATACTGAGATACAGTGGAATCACCTTGTTTGCAAGAATGAAGAGCTTCTTGAAGATCAGCAATACGAAACTTATCACCATGAGAAAAACGTTGAAGGAGATCAGTCCAAATTTCGTAGGCAGATTCCATCCACATAACGGATTGTTTTATGGGAAGCGTCATGGATCGCGTCAACCAGGAAATCACCATCTTGTTGCAGCGTTTCCAGGCTTGGTGAAGGACATCATCAGCAGGAGGGCAAGAAATAGTACCAAGAACAAATTGTTCTTTATTCTTGGTTTCAAGAGCAACGAGCATATCATGCCGCCATTGTTGATAGTTGTTGTCAGAAAGGAGAGGAGTGACAAGAACAAGAGCTGGGTTCTCACCGGGATGGAGAAACAGAGGATTAGCAGGGTTAGAAAGATAATCGGTGGTGGAAATGGAGAAAGCCATGAGAATAGAACATAAAAGTATTTGTCTTCTCATACCATGTAAGTGATCAGAGAAACGAGAAAGAGAAAACCAGAAAGAACAAACTGAAAATGAATTGTATTGAAAAGTTGCAGAATAAACAACAAAACAAAGTATTTATACAGAAAAAATAAAGAAACAACTAAGACAAGTAGAACGCAGATCGAGCAGCTTCCTAGACCGATCGTCCTAGAGAGACGACGATCGGTAGTGAGAAGACAACAGAACCAGTAACGGGAAGTAAACAAAACCTAACGAACGGTACACCCGATCGTCTGAGAGTCCTTACCGATCAGTGGTGACGATCGTTAAGGACGATCGGTAATGAAAAGGATGACTATCAAACCGATCGTCCGAGAGTAGAGCCGATCAGTGATGACGAGCGTTAAGGACGATCGGTAATGTAAAAGGCCTCTATCAATTTATATTAAATTATAGTATAGATTTTTTTTATCCTTAAATATTCTTGATAATTTTAATTTGAAAATTTCTAGTCAATATTATGTAAGAAAAAATTACACGAATCATATATATACATATGTGTCCGTCCGTGTCGGCGTGTGGCGTTCTCGCATGCGTGTATGCGGGCATTCGTGTGTGTCTCTTCATACGTGCGTATGTTCGTCCGTGAATGTGTCCTTTCGAATGTGCAATTGTTCGTGCCTGTGTGCGTCTATCCATGCGTTTGTGCGTGCGGGTGAATATGCATACGGACATACTTGCGTGTGGGCATTCTTGTACGTGCGAGCGTATGCATGTGTGTCTGTATGAGTTTGTGCATGTGTGTTGGGTACGTGCATTCGTGTGTATATCTACATGCCTGTGTGTATGCGTGCGTTCGTCCGTGCGTGCATCTATACGTGTGCTCGTGGGCGTGTATTATTTATAAATTTATTTTATTATTCATATTTTATTTGATTAATGAGTGTAACTTAATATTTTAATTATAATTTATGTTTTATTTTTTATATTTATTTTACTGCTAAGAAGATATTATTTTAATCTTTTATCTATTTATTTTAATTTTAAATTGATTTATCCTACAAATAAAAATATATATCTATTTTATTTTTTTATTTTTAAATTTATCTTTTTATAATTTTTAATGACTTCTTCATTTAATAAACCATTAAAGAATAATTTATATTCAAAATATTAATTCTTTTTATATTATTATTTTTATTTTTAATTTTATTTTTTTATAATTATGAATTTTTTAGTCATTTAATAAAATTAAATTAAAAAAAATTACTTTTATTTGTTTAAGTAATATTATTTTAAAAATAATGTATATTCTCAACCCTCAATTTCGTCCGAGTAAGTAAATAAATAAAAATAAAAAATAAGAGAATAATAATTAATGGTGGGTAAAAATGATAAAATAATGACTATAATACCATACACAATATTTTTAAAATGTTAGTTTAATATGATACTAATTTGAATCAATATTATGCTAATGATTATAAACAATAATTAAAATAGTATATTAATATAATTTTGTGTGTTAGTAGCTTTTAAAGAGGAAAATATGATTTTAAAAATGGACAAATTTTCTGACAATAATTATAATTAATCTCTTGAATATTATTTGGTTTCTTTTTCTTGGAGCCAAGACAGTTACTTTCTCTATTTTGTTCGTTGCCAACTAATTCACAATTAAGGGCAAGATTACCATAACATTACAGTGTGTATATAAATACGCACCTTGTCATGGAAAAAAAGGGGAGGAGAGAGAGAAACATGCAGAAATAATAGAAAGAGAGAAAGAGAGTATAGAAAAAAAATACATTCTCACACATAAGGGTTCTGTCAAAGACAAACCACCAACACTAAGGTAGTATTAAAAGCTAAAAATGTATGTTATCTCTACACCCTTATTTTTCTCTTTTTACTGTACTTTGAAGTTTTTTCCTTATTTTTCCTACACACAAATAATGTTGTTTTTAAATCCTAAATTTTTTTATAAGTACGTTGTAACATCCCAAAAAATACAGTAATAAACCATATGATAGAATAATTACATTAATAATAATCCAGATTAGTCTTACACTAGAGACGAGCGTACGCTCATGGCCGAACGACCTTACAGAAAGAGTTACAAATTAAAGCCGTACCTCACTACCCAAACTATGCGACCGGTTTACAAAATAACAATACCGATCATTCATACTTAAACAAAAGGAAAGGTGAGCGGACGTCCACCTTACTATAACTAGACTATTGCCCGAACGTCCTACTCTCCGGTCTTGACTTCGATTTCTTCCAAATTTTCTTCTTCCAGCGCCTTATCCAGCAGCTCGACTCCTTCTGCTCACATCCACACGGATGATCATTGCAATGACAAGGACGGATGTACAAAACCAGACACGACAGGAAACGCAGGGTAAGCTTATGTAATTTAATTCATGCATAAACATACATTTCAAATAATTCAACACCAAATAAATTTCAACGTACGTATTACACAAGCCTATCACTAGACTGACTGTCCGGACTGTATGAAATATGCGTAGCTACAAGCGTTCATGCACCCGGGTGATGTAGTAACTAGAATACTCTCATCAGCTGCCACCCGAGGTTAGTCCGTTCCGTCCAAAGTACCCCTAAGGACTAGGACCTCCTGCCGTTCCCACACATGACCTACCCTCCTCTACGTGAGGACGAGTACTCACGGAACATCAGGATGAACTGCCAGCATTAGCATGCCCACAGTCATACTTTACAAATTCCAATGTTCATCCATGAGTCGTTCCTCCCTGGAACGCTCGTTCAAATCAACATCATTTCATTCATATCACATTCTCTTCCTATTTCATTCATAATCATTCTCAATTTCATCTTTCATTATCATTTTTCTCAAATTCATCATTCATTACCAATAAGTTAAATTTCATCTTTGTTCAAAAATTCTTACGAATACTCAATACCGAACGTTTAATCCTCACTCAGAACGAGGACGAACACTTGGAACGAGACAGAGAGGTCTCCAGTTCCAGAATAGAATAAGACCGAGAGGGTTACTATCGGATTACGAAACAAACCGAGGTCAACTGCATATCGCAAGAATGACTAGAACGGACGTTACTTACAAAGTGAGTTAATTAGATGAATTGACCCTTGAGAGTTCTAACCGAACGTAGAAAGAACTAGGCCAAATACTAAAGCTCTAAGCCGGAACCAAATGGACGTATACACTTCAAGACTTTCAGAGTAGAATACTTAGAAGGATTCACCTGAAGAAACCGAACGCTTAAGAATCTTTAGCTTATTTAAATTTACATCAAGAATTCCGAATGCCAGTCAATGACCGAGCACGGTGAAGGAGAAGATTTTAATTAAGTTAGACGAACACTACTTTTCATCAAAATAAATTATATAAGAAACGAGAACGAGCGCTTGGTGTAGGACCGAGCACTACTCTGTACAAGCGCTTGGTGTAAGACCGAGCACTACTCAGTACGAGCGCTTGGTGTAAGACCGAGCACTAATGAACTTATGATAAAAGGCTTGATAAATATAGTCAGATACTATAGAAGTAGTGTTTTCGAACAACAAAAATATACCATACATATTTATAAAGATTTAAGTTATCACAGGATACCCAGATACAACTGTGCTTGGCCTAACGCTCAAGTCCAGTGTTACCACACGAGGACGCTCGTCCTCAACTAGGATTCTCTCCAAATGAAAGAATCCCATTTCCACTATGTTTATCAGAAGAACCGAACGGTCAATAACCGTTCAGTTACGAACGTACACTTTCATATGAGAAATTTCATATTCAGAATTTATTTGTATTTATCTCCTTTCTTAACATATAATTTCATAACTTTACATATTCATATCATGATCAACTTTCATAGCTCATGCAATCCATATCATATAAGGTTCATATCTTTCATGCATTAAAACATAACTCAACCATATTTCATTTCCACTCATTAAACAAACGAACGTTCATGCAATCTAATCATATCAATCATCATGCATCAAAGTCATTCAGTCAAATAATGAACGTTCATCCAGTACAACATCATACAAATACAAATTAAATTAAATAAGCTTCCCTTACCTCTGAGTGTGAACGTATGTCCTACAGACTGAGACTCAGTTCGCCGAACTACGATCCTTTCTACCCTCAACGCTCAACAACTCTTCGAACCAAAATAAAACAAAGTCCAAACTCGTTCAGAATGAAACTAAGGACCCATGCAACCAGAACTTGGTTTGCATGTTTTCAAGAACGAACGGTTAAAGACAAGGAAAACTTACCCGTTCAGGATTTGAAACCAATCGGATCAAACTAAAGCTTGGGACGCCAGAAGTGCTCCTACGGTGCCTGAATGGAGATCGGAGAAGAGAAAGTGAGTGTTTACTCAGAGAAAAGATGAAGAGGAGGTAGAGAGAAGGAGGAGAAAATGAGGTTCTTCAGAAACGTGAAAAGAGGGTGCATGCAGAGAGTGGAGCAGACTTTCTGAAAATCCAAGTTTTGCTGCACACGTCACAAAGAACGTCCCCTCTTCAGTCGACACCTGCTTTCCACTAACTGATTTCCCGGGTCCCTTCGCTTGACACCTGGCGTTCGTCACCTGAGTGTCGAGCCTTCCTCTTGACACGTGAATTCCACTAACGACACGTGTTTGGATTTTACTGGTTCTGATATTTGATTTTACTGGTTCTGACATACGTCTCGGCCTATAGCCGGTTTCTTTCTTTTTCCCACCATTCTTAATTAAAAAAATTACAAGATCTTTAAAACCAAAAAAAATGTCAATCTTGTTAAACCAAATCTTTGTCGGGTTCACTTTTCAAAAATCTAAATCAATCCATAGTAATTTTTAAACAAACTCACAAACATTTTTCTAGATAAAGAACTACGTGATCACTGATTGTCCATCATAAATGTATATACGTAGTAGCAAGGTTAATCCTTGTCGGGTTCATAAAACAAAAAATATTTTTTTGGTTTCTTGTTAGTTTCTTTATATAATTATTTTTAGGGAAAATTAAATATTTTGGAAAACCACGTTAACTTTATACATTTAATTAAAGGTACTATCTTTGGGCAGGCATGGTAGGGTGCTAATACCTTCCTTACGCGTAACCGATTCCCGAACCTGAAAATCTGTTTTTCGTAGACCATGTCTTATTATATGGTTTTCCATAGTTTTTCCAGAATAAATTAAGGTGGCGATTCCCAAAGTCTTTTCTTAAACCCGTTTGTTTTTCGGTTTGTCGTCCCGTCCCGATCCCGGTCGCGGCAGATGGCGACTCAATTGGGGACGCTACAGAATCAGACATTCTTAATTAAATGTGCAAAATTGATGTGGTTTTTCTTTATTTTATTCTATTTTATTTATTTTCCCTTTATTTATTATATATGATTGTCTTTATTTATTTTGGTAATTTATTTATATTTGTTTTTATGATTATTATTATTTGACATATCATGAGTGAGACCCTATACCCGGGTCTAAGTGTAACATAGAATTAGAGGGATTGTGTAGTGGTGTCACGTCTAGACTATTTCCAGTTTGGCTATCGTGAGAACCCTAGCCAGTGTCTGTTCTCTTTACATGCAATTTCACACCTAGTTGTGTTTCAATTGTTGTGGAAAAGCTGTGAAAAGGACAGCTCTGGTGACCTTAGGACGTTGGACCTACCTTAAAAGCATAAAAGCATGTTGTCTTTTAATCATTATTTGGCACATGCATCTTCATGCATCATATGCATTAACAACATTTTTATCATTTTCCCCTATTTTTTTTACATAACAATAAATGTGTCATGTTTTTATTTAAATAAAAAAACAAGAACAAAAATGTCATGCTTTAATGAATAAATTAATAAGACAAAATAAACACTTTTTAGTCAAATAAATTAATAAACCTTTCTTTTTTTTAAGCATTTGTAACATGAAATCCCGAAAATAGTTTTCTTCTTCATCATTTTCCATCATCCATTTCATCCATAAAAAAAATTATAAGGGACATTATCTCAAAGTGATCGCAAGCAATCTTTTTAGCAAAAAAAGTAAAAAAAAAACTGAAAATGAATAAAAAAACAAAAAAAAACTAGGGAGAACTTATCTAAGTTAATATTTTCAAAAATAAGGCGATCATAATTTAATATGTAGACATGTTTCTTCATCAAAAATTAACATTCTTTGTAACCTATTTTGAGTCTATAAAATAAAAAAAAAAACGTTTTTGAACAAGTCAGGTTGACATCATGTTATTTAAGAAAGAATTAAAAAGAATCAAAATTTCAAAACACAAGGAAAAAACGAAAATGACAAACTTAATATTCGTTCCATGTAACAACAACATTTTTTTGGGCCTAGTTGATAGTTTTCTTCAAATTCAATTTCTTAAAAAAAACAAACGAATGTGCTAAGAGGGAAATATAAAAAAAAATATTTCTCAAAGTTTTATCATTTTCATTTCACAAAAAAAAAAACATAGAAAAGGAAATCATCACATTTTTTGAGTAATTTAATATCATACGATTTTGTGACGAAATATTTTAAATTATTGATAGCATTTTCTATTGAGATATGTCTGTGTGTGCATTGCTTGAAAAACACTCATCCTCCAACCTTCCCCAAAAGAAAAAAGATTGACTTTAACAAACACTAACGCTACCCATAGACTGGAGCATATCGGTCTTGCCAAAGTTATTCTCGCTTGTGCTATTTGGTAGCCAAAAGCATGCAAAAGAAAATCAAACCAATTGAGGCGATCCTTTTTCGATAAATCCTTTCCATACCCATTCCCTATCTTAAACAAAATTCATGCCTAAAAATATGGGGCAACTTTGGCATTCATGGATCCATATCTCCATACTCATTTTATCAAACACCAACATTTTTTTGGTGTGTTGTATCTCATATTCACATATTACATGCTAACGTGGCTATCCCAATGTCCTTTAAATCCTTTTAAGTCCTTACCACTTTCAACTTTTCTGTGAATTTAAGCATGCACATATCAATGTCAAAAGAAAAGGCCAAGCATTGTTTTGAATATCCGACTTCAACATTTTTGACATCCATTGTTTTCAAATTGACACCGCAAAAATAAAATAATAATACAAAAAAAAAATCAATCAAAGGCAGGAGGACATTACTTTTTTTTTCAAGAATAAAAATCTACTTGCATAGTATTACATCATAAAAAAAGTCATAACCATTTATCTGCATAAATAAATATCATGTATATATCTTCATCAATGAGAAACTTTATTTGGAATTTTTTTTATGTCTCTTTCATTCAAAAATACAAAAAGCTTAGCATGCATCTAGGTTTCCTCTTTTAAGGTCTTTCTATATCGGTTTTCTACCAAGCAATGGTCGAAACAAGGTTTTTCATTATAGGTCCATACATTCATGCATTCGGTATCATTCATACATTCAACGTCATGCATGCATCATCATATCATAGGAAAGAGAAGAAAAAACATAACACACCATGCATCGCCAACTCCAACGAGAATTCATGAATTCGATGGAAATCATTTCAAAAAGTACATCAGTGAAAAAGTTCATAATTTTTTTTAAAAAAAAGGGTGAATGAGGATCTCACGCGAATTCCCACCCATATATCAATACATCAAGCACGCATTACCATGGCGTAGAATGCACGGAAGTACTAAAAGCCAAAAAGTATAAAAAGGTAAACAACGAGACTTCCACGACATCCTTATAGGACTCGAGCAAATTCTAAAGCGATGGAAGTTTAGGAAGAGGAACGTGAAGTTGTAAAGGCTAATATTAGTCAACTAAAGGATCAAATAGGTTAAATCTTGGAAGCTTTGAAAGCTATGAAGGTTGCAAGAGAGACTTTGTTTGTAAAGACCGAGGATAAGGCTCATCCTCCAACACATAACGTTGTGGGCACACAATTCACGTTTCCAATGTATGGTTTGCCATCAGGTTACACGCCGCCCATTGGAGATCACTCAGAGGCAGAGCACACTTCTTTGACATTTCCTATAACCAATAGCGTACTAGAGCTCAAGGGCCTATCCACACGATAGAGACGAAGGTGAATGAAATATCCAAGTTTCCTCACACAATTGTTGCACATGATGTTTCAACTAAGGCCACCATACACACAAGCATAGAGGAAGCGAAAATTAAACTTAAAGTGTTGGAAGATAGGCTGAAAACCATAGAGGGGTCTGAAAGTTATGGGTTTGGTGATGTGGCGAGGTTGAGCCTAGCCCCAGATGTGATAATCCCACATAGGCATAAGGTGTCAGAATTCGAGAAATACAAGGGTAGCACATGCCCTAAAAACCAATTTACCATGTATTGCCGAAAAATGGCTGCTTACGTTCATGACGAAAAATTATTTATCCATTTCTTTCAAGATAGCTTGGCTAAATCATTGTTGAGTTGGTATACGTATCTGAAATTCTCTCATATCTATTCTTGGGCAGATTTGGCGGATGCCTTTGTAAGGGGCAATAAAAATACAACATGAACGTCGCGCTAGACATGTTACAATTTCACCACATGACAAAGAAAGAGGAGGAGTCTTTTAAGGAGTATGTGCAACTATATAGAGAATTGGCAGCACAGGTGGAGCCACCTCTATACAACAAGGAGATGGTTGCAATGTTCGTGAGCACACTAAAACTACCTTTTCATGTGCATATGATCGAAAGTGTGACTTCCAAGCTGGTATCATCATCATAGACCGAAAGAATCGAAATAGGGCTTAAGAATGGGAAAATTACATCTTCGGCCACTATTTCAAAAATTTCGTTTTAATCTGGAAAAAGAGAAGGAAAGGCAACCCATATGGGGAGGTCTTGCGCCCACTCATAACTATCACCAAAGCTCAGTTTTCATCCTGGCACCAAAGCCCAGTTTTCATTCTGGCACCAGAAAAAAAAAGCCAAGTTTTCATCCTAGCACCAAAGCCCAGTTTTCATCCTAGCACCCAAGCTCAGTTTTTACCCTAGCACTAAAGCCCAGTTTTCATCATGGCACCAAAGCCCAGTTTTCATTCTGGCACCAAAGAATTCAAAAAAAAAAAAGAAAGCTCAGTTTTCATCCTGGCACCAACGCCTACTTTTCATTTTGGCACTAAAGAATTAAAAAAAAAAGGAAAGCCCAGTTTTCATTCTGGCACCAAAGCCCAGTTTTCATCCTGGCACCAAAGCCCAATTTTCATCCTGACACCCAAGCTCAGTTTTCATCTTGGCACCAAAGCCCAGTTTTCATTCTGGCACCAAAAAATTCAAAAAAAAAAGCCCACCTTTTAGGAAAAACTTCAAATTACAATAAAAAGAGAAAAATAAGGGTGTAGACATAACATACCTTTTTAGCTTTTGATACTCCCTTAGTGCTTGCTTCGTGTTGTCTTTGACAGAACCCTTATGTGTGAGAATGTATTTTTTTCTATACTCTCTTTCTCTCTCTCCTCCCTTTTTTCCATGACAGGTGCGTATTTATATACACACATTGTAATATTATGGTAATTTTGCCCTTAATTGTGAATTAATTGTCAACGAACAAAATAGAGAAAGAAAATGTCTAGGTTCCAAAGAAAAGAAATCAAATAATATTCAAGACATTAATTATAATTATCGTCAGAAAATTTGTCTATTTTTAAAATCATATTTTCCTCTTTAAAAGCAACGCACCAGATTATATTAATATATTATTTTAGTTATTTTTATAATCATTAGCATAATATTGATTCAAATTATTACCATATTAAACTAACATTTCAAAAATATTGTGTCTGGTATTATAGTCATTATTTTATCCTTTTTACCCACCATTAATTATTATTCTCTTATTTTTTTTATTTATTTACTTACCCGGACGAAATTGGGTGTTGACAGCTGCCTCTCTTTATTTAGATTTTGCTAGATAAGATATATTTTTTAATGATACAAACGGTTTATGTTATATAAAAAATTGTTTCCAAAAAATATTTTACACTATTTTATTTATTTGTTTTGTTTCTAATATGGATTACCATAAAAATAAAATTAATTAATTTAATATATGATATATTGCTAAACATTATTTTAAAAATTAATTGACTTTTAAAATAAATAAACATTATTTCAATATTTTGAAAATATATCATTGAATATATAGTAAAATAAAACACTGTATTTAATAGTTTATTTTAAATGTTTAAATTATATAGTTATAATAAAAAAAATCACTTCTTAATGTTATAAATTTTACTATTTTCAATTTGAAAAAGTGTAGCTTAAAGAGTTTAATAAGACTCAAACCAAATGTAAAAACTATCCAATTAATTGCTTTAAAATATTTGTATTTATATTGTCATCAGTTAAATAAAAATATATATTAAACATAGATTAATTAGACAACTCACTAATTAAACTAAAATTGGTTAATTGAAATGTTACTTTAGATTAAAATTATATCGTTTTGATTTGAGAAAGCTCTTGAGACACTTAGATTGAACTAATTTGGACCTTGACATATCTATCGAGGTTCTAAAATTATTTTATTTTTATTTCTTAAAATAATAACCTTTTAAAAAATAATATATATATATATATATATATATATATATTAATAATACAAATATTTATTATATTATTTTATCCATTAGATTTGCTTTTAAACTGATTTAGCATAAAATAGTAATATATTTCAAATCTATGATTTCATATCTAATAAATTATTATTTTAGTTTTTGATACAACTAGTACTTTCTCAAATTTAAAACTTTCGTATTAATCTCTAAAAATGTCAATTATATATTAATCAATTTAATTCATAATATGTATTTCTAAAAATTATTTAAAAAATTTGTTGATTTTTAAAATAAATAAATAATTATTTCTTTTAATGTGTGTCTTAAACACATTTTAATCATCATTAGAAATATTTTCCAATGTATTTTAAATATTTTAATTATTAAACAATAACTTATATAAAAAATATTAACTCATTTGTTTTATATTATTTGTTTTTTGGTTTTAATTTTATCCGTTTATAATTTATAATCATTTGATCGTTTAATAAATTATTTAAAAGTAAATTATATTAAAATATTAATTATTTTTTATACTATTATATTTTATTTTGTCTTTTATTTTTTTTATTTATAGTTACTCGGTTAATCATTTAATAAAGTTAAATTTAAAAAAAAATTACTTTTATTCTTAAAATAATATTATTTTAAAAAAACAAAATATATTTATTTACAATATAAATGATTTATATTACGAAACAATATATTTATAAAAAATGTTTGTTTTATAAGAATTTTTTTTAATCAACTTAAATTATGATAGAAATTCTTAAAATTATTTTAAAAACTAATTAACTTTTAAAATAAATAAGTAATTACTTCCTTTAATTTGTGTTTGTAACAACACAAATAATGACAACCTATCATAATCTTATATAATTGCTACTCGTCAAGGATACATAAAAGTATATAAATCGCTTTATTTATAGTTATCGCTTTATTTATAGTTATCGTAAAGGTAATACTATAACAAAAAAATGAATTAATATACATTCCAAAGATATAGATTGAAAAGGACAATAACTACAAAGTTTGTTTTTTTTATGAAATACTGCACTAAAAAATGAATAAGGACACCAATTTGAGGCACATACAACGCAATAGCAGATAAAAAATTTGAAATCTCTTTGGAATGTACCACCAATGACTACATAGAGAACAAAAGCACAGAAAATTATAAAAATGATGCATACCAGAGGATTGATGTATTTGAATTATTCATAGCATCACACATGCAATTTAGATCAATCCAGATCAGCAACAACAAGAACTTCGTTAAAATCGTGAGATGAGGGGAAAAAGAGAGGTTAAAGATAGAATATAAATGATTTTAATAAGAGGCATTATATCACCCAGAAATTGCATATAAAAAAATTGATTTCCTTTTACTACTTCATCTGAGCACAAACAATATATACACTGCGCAAAAGGCTACACAAAATTTTCAAAGACAGAGTTAAACATTACGGGAAGTAAACAAAATACTCTTGAATTCATCACAAAACGTCGGTTCCCTCCAGAAATATAGTTGTATTTTTGGAATATGCTTTATGTATTGCCAATCCTCTCCTGTTTCCCTCTTGCACCGCTTTTTCAGATGAGGACATTCGCGTATCGCTAAATGAGACAAGTTGGTGAGGCGTTGAATGCTACTCGGCAGTGACCTCAACTCCCAACAGCAATGAATTCTTAATTCTTCAAGAGTAGTCATGTCTCCCAGCCAGTCCGGCAATGAAGTACATGTGCATGCATATATACCTAAAACTCGTAGGGAAGGGACACGTTGTAAGCCATAAGGTAATGTGGAGTATCCCTGAATAATTGAGACATTCCGAAGGGCAGTTAGTTGGTTCATATTGCTTGGTAGAGTCACCAGCTCTGGACAATTACCGATCGTCAAACTCTCAAGACAAGCCAAATGTCGCACTCCTTCAGACAATGATTTTAATTTCTTACAGTTTTTAATGGACAGAGTTCGAAGAGATGTTAGACCTTCCAGCACGTGTTCTGGAAAATACTCCACATCATACCATCCTTCAATACGTAGTTCTTGTAGTGCATGCAACCCACTGAGTTGGTCGGGTAATACCACAACTCCTTTAATGCAATAAATGCCCAAGGTCTTTAGAGAAGGAAGATTCCCCAGAACCCCTTCCATGAAGGAAGCCACTTCGTCAATGCTCATAGCAACAAGTTTCTCAACAGAAGAGAGACGTGGAAATTTAAGGTTGGAGTCGCAAAAAATTCTTAATTCAGAAAGTCGAGGGAGCATCTCTACTCCTCCCTCCCTCAACATTCTCTCCAAGTTTGGTAAATTGCTCATGGTCAGTTTCTCCAACGATGGAAATGCCTTCTCCTCCACGCCATCATACGTATCACCATCTATCCACTTCACATTTTTCATTCCACTCACCTCTAGCCTTTTCAAGTGTGCTAGTTTACCAAGTGGTGGAAGCTCTTCACAGTTGTCACAGTCCAAGAGCTCAACTTCCACCAAG
Source organism: Vigna umbellata (assembly GCF_018835915.1). The sequence goes on along the minus strand of NW_025901792.1, from coordinate 40,053 downwards.
TCTCTCAAAACTACAGAACTTTTCATCCAATTGGATAATTGTCTTCCCTGATATCCTCTCATCCCAAAACTCTTCAGAGCTGAGGGTGGTTCCAGGGCTTCGAGTACTCTCTCCACACTAACATTACTACCTTCTGAATTAGCACTACTACCCCATGACAAGTGTAGGCGATTCAACTCTTTCTTGCTCATTAAATTTGCTTGTTTAGCATCCCATTCATTGGGGACGTTTTCAAGGCCTCTGATACTCAGCGTGCCTCCCAGCTTTAAGCTATGCAACTCTGCTAACCCACACCCTCCTTTCAAACCCACAACAAAAGTGTTCAGGGTTCTTAGATGCCTTAGCTTGCCAATATTCGGAGGCGTCTCTTGTATTAAATGACAACAATTAATCACAATATGCCTCAGATCCTGTAATCGTGTCAAGTCCTTAGGCAACCCATGAAGTTCTTGACAATGAAACAGTTTCAGTATTTGCAATTTCGGCAACTGACAAATTGAGCTATTTAAGCTTTCTTCCGAACATCTACAAAATCTCAAACTCAAGTATCTCAAAAGTGTTAAATCCTTGAGTGGGGACAACAATGAAGAGCTTGTTTGCAATGCTCGGAGACAATGATTTGATGGCACCGGGCCAATACCACCAATATCAAGAAAAGTCTGCAGGGATTCAACCTTCTTCAAATCAGTCGTCAATCTTTGCTTGAAAGCAGTCATATCATCAGACACACCAGAATTGAACAAGCTTGAATAGTGAACTCTAGTTGGCAATGGAGTCAATCTTCCTTTCACAATAACCACACATTCCTCACCCATAATAGACTGGGCAAGATCATGAAATAGATCATGGATCTTGAAAGTTGTGATCATACCAAATTCATCATACTTAGCTTCTTGAAAAAATGATCTACTGTATAATTTTTTCCACACTTTATTTCCAACATCCTCCACTTCTACATTTCCTTCACATTTAATAAATCCATTAGCCATCCAGAGATGAATAAGTTCTTCCTTGTCTATTTCAAAATCTTTGGGAAAAATTGCACAAAAAGAAAAGCATCTCCGCAATGACAACTCCAAATTAAAATAGCTTAATTTCAAAGCACGCATGATAGAATTTTCCTCACCTGTCGCAGAACTACTTTCCTCCCGTATATCCCAAATCTCACTTTCCTTTACATTCTGCCATTGTTTTACGTCACTTTCATCACGTAATA
>NW_025901792.1:0-21698 GCF_018835915.1 Vigna umbellata | reverse complement strand
TATTTATATTTATATATATATATATATATATATATATATATATATATATATTTTGCAACATCTCATTTTAACAGTGTAAAACTATTAAAAGAAAACGTATAACTTACCAGGAACGTGAGAGAAATGTAAAATATTATACCCTTGAAGAGCAAAAGCTATCTATCAAGTTGTTTCTCTCTCAACCAACCGCTGAATCAACTGAAAAGCTATCTATCAAGGTGATCATTATAAAAAAAAAACAATACATGGATAGACAAAACACATAAGCTAGGGTAAGCTAGAGATACAATACATTTCATAATATACTTAAATATTTTAAACATTCCACAAGTGATACCTATAACACAATTTAACCAACCAAACACTTTATACGTGATCATACTTTAATCGGACTATCCAGATTTACAATGAAAGTCGAGCTATGACAGGTTATGCATTTGTAATATCTTCTATTGCTTTGTAAAGTCATTATCAATGGGTTTCACCCTACCACACTCACAAGGTTAGTCTGTTCCACACCTGGGATCATATTGGAAGCATCCAAGACTAAGATACCTACTACTCTCACCACATGTGTCAAACCTCTCTATGTGAGAATGTATGACAATTAGAGTGTCAGGGAAACTCCCAAGATTGAGTTACCTGCATTCATTCTAACATACTTGAAACCACACCATGAAGTTCCACCTTAGAAATAACCTTCATAACTTTGAAACCATTGATATAACTTCTCCTTTACATCTTATATCAATACATGAGACTATTGATCATATATTAAAGAAATATAAATGCCCTTATAAGTCATTAGAAATCACACAATAGCACAATTTCTTCATGGCATCTTGATTCTCACATTTAAGGAAAACAGCTTTGAAACCCTCACCAACAGCTCCTGGTCCAAAACCCTCAAAATGACCTAAAGAACATCAAAAATTGATATCCACAACCCTGACCCCCCTACCGAAACTGGTGCAATGGTGCCCAACTGCGTCCAATGGCACTTGGGGGCCAAGGGTTGGCGCTCAATGCCCTGGCCACTGGAAAATGGGCGCTCAACACTATCAGTAAGATAAAAACTCAATTTTATCACTTTGAACACTTAACCCCCAACTTCTACAGGCCTCTAGGATCCTCTAGACCCTAAGAAAACTTTGCAAATACTGTTGTAACTTAAACTGACCCATTAAAACCCAATTTCACTTCTATCAAATACCCAAACTTCATTCTACACTTTCTAACCTCCATACCAGTTTACAACCTGTATGATCAAGTCTAAATACACTTGTTAGCATACTCCAACACCTTAGAATTCTCACAGTCATTCTATTTCAAAATCTCACCATGTAAAACCTCAATTTGGATTAAAAACACTTAAGAACTCACCCCAAGATGACACCCATTGTTCTACACCAGATTTTTATAATTTAACAACTTAGACAAGTCCTAATAGGTCTCATATCAACCTCCCAACCGCCCAAAACTTTTTACACTCATTACTTCAAAATCTCACTACTCAAAACCTCATTTTTACACTTAAAACACCTTAAAACTTCAACAAATCACCACCCCTATATTCCATAAAAGATTTTAATCCACTAATACCTCTAACAAGTCTTAAATTACTTCATAATAGCCCCAAGTAATTCCCTCACACCAGCCCCTATTACTCAAAATCACCCATTAAAACCTTTCTTGTTAAGCTTGAAACTCAAGTAATTCACTCTTACTTACTCCAAACACTTTAAGATAAATTTCATACCACAATACAACTTCCAAACATAGAATCATGCAATAGATTAATCTTTGTTTGGAAAATGGACATCGTTCATATATAGGTATCAAAGGATCAGATTAGTAATAATATTTGGTGATATCTTATGTTTTTCCTAAAATCCCAACTTCTTACCCAAATAATGAATATCTCGGACGGTCCCAGACATAGCACGTGGGATATCCGGTCAAACTCGAGCACTCAATCCGAACGACCATGACAGGTAAGTTTGTAGAGGTGATTAAGGTAAAACACCGATTAGAGGATTGGGCTCGAGATTGGGCTGTGATTAAGGCCTTGCTAATCTTAGGCCCATGACTAAAACTATAAATACAAGTCAAAGGTAAGAGTTAGGCAGATTGATTAATTGCACATTTATTGCGGTACTAAAACAACTGATCAGACCTTTTACTGACTTAAGCATCGGAGCACCTTTAAGAGGTACCATCCTAGGCGCACAGGACGGACGAACATCGACTTACGGAAGGAAGGATCACGAGAAAAGATTGGACGAATTTAGGTGACTCGACCCCATACAAGAACATTTTGGCGCCCACCGTGGGGCCGAGTGACTAAACTCATTGGTAACCATGAGAAACATGAGCAGAGAGGACCTGATCGAGATGATAAGGATGTTACAACAACAGATGCAGGAGTTGCAGCAACGACATGAAGCGAAGATGGTGGCCGTGCGGGCCCAATGCTCAGCTCGCATAACACAGGAGAGAAGATCAGGGGCGGGAGACAAAACCGAAGAGGAGCGTGGCAAGGCTGCCTAGGAAGGTGTTTCGGAGCACAGTAGCATGCCGGATCCTACCTGGAAACCGCCCGGGTTAGTGGTCGAGGGAAGTAAGGTTAAGGCCGACCAGGAGGAGAGCGCGACCTTGAGCAAGTAGTTGGTGGTCAAGGTTGAGGATACTTCCGATCACCTACCTTTCGTCCAAGCTATCATGGATGACCACATATCTGAGCATTTCGTCCCACCAAAGATTAGTATTTACGATGGGACGACCAACGCTGATGATCATGTGAAGGTGTTCACTACCCGGATGGCATTTCGGACCGGGGACTGGGCAATCTGGTGTCGGGCGTTTTCTTTATCCCTCGAGGGAAAAGCCCTGGAGTGGTTCAACTCTCTGCCCCTAAATTCTATATAAAGTTTTGGGGGCCTCAAAGCCATGTACGGACAACAGTTTGCCAACTATCGTTCCCAAGATTTAAACATCTTTGAATTGTGTGTCCTCAAGAAAGGCAAGGACGAAACACTGAAAGCGTTCATGGACCGCTACCAAAAAATGGTTCAGCGAGTGAAGGGTCTCAACTCGGAGTTGGCTCTTCAGTATGCCTTACCTGCGCTTAAACCGGGACCATTTAATGAAAGTGTTTGCCGGCGGGCGCCGAAGACTTTGGAGGAGTCGCGTGAACGGGCGGCAGACGAAATAAGGGTGGAGGAAATGAGGCAGTCCTACCGAAAGGAGATCCAGGAAGCGAAGGAAAAATCAGAGGACAGGAGCCAGGGGGAAAGTTTGGAAAGATCGAGGGGTTCAGACTAAAGTAGCCCCCAAGGGTCCATGTTTCCAACAGAACACCCTACTGAACGCCCCCGAGCGAAGATATTACAAGAAGCTTTGAGCATTGAGCTCATACAGGTGCCCAAGAGGCGCCCTACCCTGCCCGGTGCTGACGGGAACAAGCACAGCCTATGGCATCAGAACTTGGGTCACACCATGGAGGAGTGCGTGACTCTCAAGGACCAGATCGAGGAGTTTATCCGAGCTTGACAGTTGAAGAGGTATGTCAAGATCGAACGTCTTGAACGCCAAGTTGGCTCTTCGGCACGATCGCGTAGTCCTCACAAAGTCCGCCGGGGCAGGGTGGTAGGGGACAATTAAGAAACTTTGGAAGTAATTGTTCCCGTCAAGAGAGGCGTAGAAGCAAGAGTAACGACCGATCGCTATGTGGTCACATTAACATCATTTTCAGAGTGTTTGTCGGGGGAGGATCATCCTCATCGGCGCGGAAACACCATATTAGGGCCCTTTGCTCGGTCAATTCGGTGCACAAGGCCAAGAGATCCATGCAGGCAATCACATTCACGAATGACGATTTCCATGCTCCAGACCCGGAGTAGGACGACCCCATGGTGATCACGACGGAGATCGCTCGGTACGGGGTGAGTAAAGTGTTGATTGATCAGGGGAGCTCCGCCAACATCTTGTGTTGGAAGACCTTCCAGTGCATGGACCTATCGGAGGACTTGATTGTGCCCTACAACGAACAAATAGTAGGATTCGCGGGAGAGAGGGTGGACACGCGTGGTTATGTTGATCTCCGCACTCGTTTAGGCACTAGGCGGGAGGGCGACCAGAAGAAGGTTCGGTATCTGTTGGTAGACGCCAACACGTCTTACAATGTCCTCCTAGGCCAACCATGTCTAAACGCGTTTAGAGCGATAATGTCCACCCCCATCTAACCATGAAGTACCCATAAGAGAGGGGAACCATATGCACTATCAGGGCCGACCAAAAGACGACCCGAGAATGCTACGTAGCAGGATTAAAGCTCCACCCCCGGGTGAGCTCTGAGGTGGCGACGGCCGATCTTGACCCTCGTACAAACACGAATGATCTGATTGAACCAATTGGGAAACTGCGCAAAGTGAAGGTAGGGCATAATAAGGAGAAGACTACCTACATTGCGGAGGACTTGGAGCCGGGAATAGAGCAGGAGTTATGGGCAATCCTTTGGCACAATTGCGACCTATTCGCTTGGGCTACATCTGACATGCCAGACATTCACCCCTCGATGATGTCTCACAAACTGGCCCTGTTCAAGGAGGCCAAGCCGATCGCCTAGAAGAAGAGGAGGCTAGGCACAAAGAAGAGCGCGACTGTTAGCGAAGAGGTGCGCAAGTTGAAAGAGGTCGGTTTTATACGAGAAGTGACATACACCACCTACCTGGCGAACGTCGTTATGGTCAACAAGGCTACTGGAAAATGGCGAGTGTGTACCGACTACACCGATCTGAACAAGGCATGTCCCAAGGACTCTCATCTGCTTCCAAGCATTATGGTTTGGTTGACGGGGCATCCAGTTTTCAGATGCTTAGCTTTTTGGACGCCTACTCCGGCTACAACTAGATTCTGATGTACACCCCGGATCAGGAGAAGACGACCTTCATAGCTGAGAGGGTGAATTATTGTTATGACGTCATGTTGTTCAGACTCAAGAACGCAGTGGCCACTTACCAGCGCTTGATGGACAAGATCTTTGCAGAACAGATCGACCGTTGTATGGATGTTTATGTTGACGATATGGTACTATGGTCAAAGTTCTACGGAGACCATGTCCGGGACTTGGAGGAGGTCTTCGGACAAGTGACGCGGTACTCCATGAGGCTGAATCCAGCCAAATGCACCTTTGGAGTAGTCGCCGACAAATTCTTAGACTTCCTGCTGAGCGCCAGCGGTATAGAGGCCAAACCAGACAAGTGTGTTGTCGTCCTGGAGATGAGAAGCCCCGCTAGCCTTAAAGAGATTCAGAGATTGGTGGGTCGACTCACTTCTTTGTGTAGATTCATTCCAAAATTGGCCGAACGCATACGGCCGATCGTTAGGAAAATGAAGAAAGGGGCTGGCGTTGGGGGTTGGGACGCCTAGTGCGAGTAGGCGTTCTTGGAGGTCAAAGGCGTCCTGACCAACCCTCTGGTCATGAACAAACCATGTCCAAGGGAGGACCTGCAAGTTTAGCTGGGTGTGTCACCAACCACGATCAGCGCCGCTCTGGTTCAAGAGAGGTCGGAGCCTCGGCTTGTCTACTTTGTCAATCGGGTGTTGCAAGACGCGGAAACACGCTACCAACAAGTGGAAAAGGTGGCTCTGGCCCTCCTCAACGCGGCCATAAGACTTCATCCCATATCCAAGATTTTGAGGAAACTTGACTTGGACGGACGGATGGTCAGTTCGGTAGTGGAGCTGTCAGAATTCAGATTAAGGTTTGAGCCCCGAGGATCGATCAGGGGCCAACACTTAGCCAACTTCGCTGTGGAAATCTCACAAACCCTTGATATGGCCGAGTGGAATTTGTATGTCGACGGGGCCTCCGGAAGAGCAGGAGGGGGTGTGAGAGTGGTCCTGGAAGGGCCGGGCGACTTCTTGTTAGAGCACTCCCTCATCTTCAAATTCAAGGCATTCAACTAGGTCTCGGACAGGGAGGTGGCGGGATAAGGCGTCAATGGTCTTAACTGCCTCTATCTCAATAGGGGTCATAGCGCCGACCGACACAACATTTATCTTAGTTGGATCCCTAGTCCAATAAAAGGGGAACAAGGACCCGTCCGCCTCGGTATGAAATTGGGAGCGATCGCCTTCTTTGATTATTACTTTGAAGTAGCGGTGCTTGAAATTTTTGAAAGACTCCGAGTTCGGCTTGAACAGACAGCCATCATGGACAGAAGTTAAAGAGACCCAGTCTCGCTTAACAATCGGCCAGACGTTAAAGTAGTGGGAAAAGATGGAAACAATGGGAGTAATCGCTAGCGCCGAACACATCGCCACTAACGCTTGAATACAGGCTCAACTGTTAGGATGTAGTTGTGAGGGGGCAACGTTCAGCCTTCGAAGCACGGTTGATTGGAACGCAGTGAACGACACCCGAACGAACATCTGGTTGAACAGATACGTATATACAAAGAAAAAGTCTTCAGTATGGGTCCCCTTTCTGTGAAAAACTCGCTCGTTAGGATGACTAACGCCGAGACGGAACAAACGGGCATCTTCCCCATCCCTCGCTATGTACGAACGTTCCACCCATAACTGCAATTCCTCCCGGGTAGAAAATTCGAACTCATAGGACCCCACTTCGTGGGAAGCCCAGTCATACTCCCTGATCACAGGCCACCCACCAGCCGATTCAGCCTGTTCAGCTTCTATGACTACGCCCCCCTGAAGAAGGAAGAGCGATATCCCGTTTATAACCCTCTCGCCGCCACGCACGGAAGACTTCGATCTTGTTCTCCCCTCTTGCTCGGGCCTTTCAAGATAGGACGAAGACACCGAGCTAGGAGACGACGACCGGCTCCCGTCGGATGACTCCTCGCCTCTCCTGCCCGTCAACTCATTGGAAGAAAAAACACGAACAGTAGACATTTATTATTTACCTTGGAAAAAGAATTTTCAGCCAAACGGTAACAACAGAAGAAAAAGAGTGTATGTGAAAGTGACTGAGCCCCGCGCCCCTATTTATAGCAAAATTTTTGAAACCGTTGATCCATATCCACCGTCCGAATCTGGCACGATCAACGTCTCAGATCAAGCGACCATCTCGCTACTCGAGGCAAACGGCCTATGATAGTATGACACGTGTTTTCCCGCTCAAAGTCAAATTCAAAAAGCGCTGACCAGCCACTCCTTATTATAAAACCCAACGACAACTAGTTGTCTAGGGCTTGGGGGGCCTGATGTAATAGATGACCCTTGGACTGTCCCAGACATAGCATGTGAGACGTCTGGTCGGACTCGAGCACTCAATCCAGACGGCCATGACAGGTAAGTTTGCAGAGGTGATTAAGGTAAAACACCGATTGGAGGATTGGGCTCGGGATTGGGTCGGGATTAAGGTCCTGCTAATCCTAGGCCAATGACCAAAACTATAAATACAAGTCAAAGGTAAGAAGTAGGCAGATTAATTAATTGCACATTTATTGCGGTACTAAAACAACCGATCAGACCTTTGACTTAAACATCGAAGCACCTTTAACAGGTACCCTCCCAGGCGCACAAGACGGACGTACATCGACTTACGGAAGGAAGGATCACAAGAAGAGACCGGACGAATTTAGGTGACTCGACCCCTCACACGAACATCAAGTTTAGTACATAAGATGACCCATTGGTTATTTTTATGCTATAAATTTTAATCAAAATACACTTCTGTACAACATATGCCACATCTTTTTTTATATAATTGGTTTTGTCAAGGTCTTTCTAGAGTGTCAGTTTAATGAAACTTGATTCTTTACATGATGGTTGTTTCAACTTGCTATTTACTGTAAATTTGGGTAAGACTGCAATACATTTGCTTTAGCATGCAACTTTTCCCACTTTTTTGTAACTTTTTTCCTCAATTGTCGTTGTTGGGGAATTGTAATATGCAATTTTTTGTGTTTGCTCTCTGCAGAGCTTTGAAATTAAGGGAGCACTACCAGAGACAGTTGCAAGTTATGAAGGCATGTACTATAATTCTTGAACTTAATTCTTGAACTTGTTGAAAAACAATTCTGCTGAGAGGTTCAAAGATATGGATATTGATGGTCACTTTATTCTTGAACTTGTTGAAAAACAATTCTTCACTTTCATTGCTGTCAGAATCAATCATTAAATAGTTGATATATTAAAAAAAGCCCTTCCTATCCTACCTTCGATTAAGTGTGACATGCATGACAGAAATAAATTTATTTACTTTACAGGCATTTGCTATATTTTATTTCCTGATGCACACTTATTAAGCTCACATTACTGATTTCTTTTTAGTTCTAGGTACTGATTTGTAGTGAAGGGATTGCAGACACTTGCTATGTTTCATTCAAAGGTTTTTTCATTACAAAAATCAATATTTGAGAATATTTTGAAGAAATTTATGTCAAATGCCATTGAAGATTTCAACAAAAAGGTATTATCGGAAGCAACATTGAAAGCATTGTGTCATGTTGGCTCCATTATTCAAGAGTTTCACGAGTCCGAAAGGCCATGAGCTATGGGAGTTTAATCGTAGAAAAAATTGTGGAATTTCTATTTCTTGATGATATCGTGGTGCCCTTTTCAATCAAAGGGAAGCATTATCTAATATAGGCATCTCTGGAATGAAAAATATGGTAACATGTCTTCAAGGGATGAGAAAAGCAATATTTTACAATCTATCAAAGGTTTGTGTGGCCTATCTAACTCCAATACTCTATGTTCGTCTTTGATAGAAGGTTATTTCACTTTTAGAATGCCCTCAGGTTTATTGTCATTGCGTATTTAAACATTTTTACTTACCTTTTATCCTTGTAATATTATGGGTTTACTTTCTTGGATGTGATGTATATTTTATGACATTTTTTCAACCTGGTCCATATAAATTCAAGGTATTATGAAGTTGTTGTTGAGCTTCTATTATGTGCATCTCAATGCATAGGTACCAAAATCAACCTTCATTCTTACACTAACCACAATTTGCAACTCATTTTTTTCAAACACTTTAAACTACACAATATATGTTATGGTACATAAATTTAATCTCCTGAAGTATAAACATGATTATATTTTACTGATCAGAACTGAAGTTGTTGCTGGGTTTTTATTCGGATCAATGATTTAACTTTTATAAGGTGGCTGCTAAACTTTTGTCCTTGTTTTTGTTTTCCAATAAACGTTGAAGTAAAATAGATACCCTTTTTGAACAGTGGTCCATAAGGTTCAGAGGCACAATGTAAAATCACAATAACCTGAGTCAGATTTATTTTTTATTGTAAGTTACACTTTAATTTTTTCTTAATTTCAACATTTATTTAAATCCTAGTCTTTAACAACCAATAAGCAAAGGAACCATGGTTTTCAAATGTATATCTAATATATTTAAAGAATTGAATTGCTGCATGAAATGCATATCAAATGTATGTACCCTCTGATTGATTAAATATGGAATGCAGGTTGCTGAAGTCGAGGAAAAAACTGCTGGTGGTTTATTACTTACGGAGGCAAGGTATTTTCACTGCATGGTCTAGTTAATTGGTACAAGGTGTAACTAAAGGGTGTAAACAATTACAATTCGTATATGGGATGTAAACTCAGACACGTGATTTTTTTGTCATTTATATGATTGACCTTTACTCGTATTGTGGGAGCAAAGTCTCACAAATTGGTTTGCATGTTCACAAATGATAAAGACATTGATGATTCTTTTAAATGCAAAGGTTGATCAAGTCAATTTTGTAGCGGGGTCCCATGTTTGGGTAGAGGACCCTGAGTTAGCTTGGATAGATGGAGAAATCCAAGATTTTTTAGCTTGAATAAATTCTATATGTTGTTTTTGTATAAATTATCTGTTATATGTTATTGTAGCATAAAAATTTTGTTTCTCTGTTTTTGTATCACTTTTTGGACCATAAATTTTTTTTTCTGTACATAAAATTTGGTAAAAAGAAAAGCTCATGGGTTTTTGTATCACTTTTTGGATCATAAATTTTTTTTCTGTACATAAAGGGTGTTGCTCCCTCCACCACCACAGCCTTCTCCCTCCACCTCCCCTTTACTATTTTGCCCCTCAGTAAAATTTTATTTTTAGAATTATTGTTTTTTAATTTTACTCATTTATAACATATTTCACTGATAACCTACGTAGTTCCTTGTATGAGTAAAATATTTTTCTGCAAAGCTCAGTGATCGTGAAAAGAATTATCAAGCAATCTTCCTCTTGCTTTCGGTGCAGTACGTGGTGCAGTGCGTTTGTGGTGTAATGTGCTTGTCGTGGTTCTCCAGGTACGTAGTCATAATCCTTCCAATAATCCTAAACCCTAAACCCTTCCAATAATCCTTCCAATAATCTTTCCAATAATCCTTTAACCCTAAAACGTAAAATTAAAACAAAGCTTAAACGGATGACATCCTTCAACGGATGTCAACATCCGTTTAAGCTTTGTTTTAATTTTATGTTTCTGTTATTATTTTATTAGATATTTTAATATTTTGATTTATTATTTTTGAATATCTTTTTAATGTATTTTAATAATGTATATTTATATTAGTTTATATTTAAATATTAAAATATTAAAATAATAAAATAATAAAAATAAAAAATTTTAACTTTAAGGATATAATTGGAATTAAAGATAATTGGGGAGGTGGAGGGAGAAGGCTGTGGAGGTGGAGGGAGCAACACCCGTACATATAAAATTTGGTAAAAAAAAAAAAAGCTCATGGACTGACCCTGACCCATAGAACTTTGGGAGTATTTAGTTCTGTGGACTTTTTTAATAAAGGATTTTTTAGTTCCGTGAGTTTTTTTGTCCCAACCCACATGGACTAGGGGTAAATATTATAAAATTAAAATGGGTTAATTTGACAGTTCTATCTATGATTATTATAAATTGCATCTTTTAGTAATAGGAACCTCGTACATTGGTTTTCAACCCTGATATATTAGCTTCAACATTCAGATATGTTGAAAACGGAACCAACATGACCAATAAGTCCATTTTGATATGTGGAACACTTTGGCAGTGAATTTGATGCTATCGGAAGCACGGGTCATCTTTGTGCTACTAATGTCAGCTTTTATGACCAACGATATAGCACCTTTTATTAGAACAAACTTTTAAACGTCATGGATTGAATACTGACACAACAGTTAACCTTAGAAAGCAGTGCTTAAAGGTATGACATATGATCTTACTAAAGACTAGCTTATTACAAATTGCAAAACTATAGTTTATAAAATTTATAATCAAGAGTTCCTAGTTATTACTCAGGGATATTTACAATAATGAGTCTTATTGAGATAAACAAACGTCAACCTCTTTCCTTGTATGAGTGTTTATCCATCCATTTCAATCTTCTGTTGGATTATAAGGAGCCCTGCAATAAACAGAACATAGTGCAACTTAAATCTTTAAATCAATGAATGGCTATGCTTCTTCATTATATAAATTCTTTCAAAGATTTTTCTTTAATATATAAATTAAGTGACCAAATGTCATTCATTATATTCAAATATTCGTATTCTTTGAGTCCTTAATATATTATGCACTATTAGTGCATGATGAGTGTGAAGCGGAAAAAAATGGAGCAAAGGGACTCCTCATTATGAAGGGTAGTGATTTTGGTATTTAAAGCATCTTAATCTTATTTGAGAATAGGTCATGAAAGTGTGAAATATATAAGTAGCAGGATAATAGCAGAGGAATTTTAGACGTGAGATTGTGCATTAAAAACTCTGCAGTACTTAGAAATCATCACTCTAGGATAGCAATGCATGAACCATTCGTAGAATGTAATCCCAATTTGGTACTAAAAGACGAGAGTTGTGCATGATGAATGTACCTTTGCTTTTGGATACTTGAATGTATCATAAGGTAATAAGATTTCAGTAAAAGGTAGCCCAAATTTATGTTTAAAGAGATTCTAGCATACAGGGAATTGTTAAACTCAATGTAGAATTCATCACGCAATGAAAGTAAAATTAGTATTATCAGTGAAGTATTCAGAGTAAGAGATAACTAATGGAAGAAAGCAGCAATACAATTATCAACCGCATTAATAATATAGGGGGAAATTGAAATCTGCAGTTTATAAATTTGTCTAGCTTAGGTATTTTGAGACTTACCTGAAGAGCTAGAACGCGATAGTAATGATTTCGATCCGATTTATAGTCCAAAACCCCAAATCCTTTAAGAAATCTCTAAAAACTCAAGACTGCTCTTCGATTGTGCCTGGAATGGCACATTCACTCTTCAAGTACACGATCAAATGAATTGCTGCTTACCACTCCTTTGGCAGGCTGTCTAGCAGTCTTGAAGCAGTTCCATGAGCAAGATAATCGGCGGATACTCTCTACATGCAATTACTAACTTTAAAATATGAACAATCTCACAATAAGGAGAAATTATAGAAAATTAAACAATCATTCACTTACCACCACTTAATGTTAAAGACTTTTCCTCTGGGAGTGAGTAGGAGTCCAGTTTTATTTCTGGAATGTGCTTTATGTATTGCCAATCTTCACCTGTTTCCCTCATGCATCGCTTTCTCAGATGAGGACATCGGTCTATACTTAAATAAGACAAGTTGGTGAGGCGTTGAATGCTACTCGGCAGTGACCTCAACTCCTCACAGAACCAAATGCTTAATTCTTCAACAGTAGTCATATCTCCCAGCCAGTCTGGCAATGAAGTAAACATGCATCTTTCTATATTCAAAGTTCGTAGGGAGGGGACAAATTGTAAGCCATATGGTAATGTAGAGAAATCATAGATATAGACAGTCCGAAGGGAAGTTAGTTTGCTCATATTGCTTGGTAGAGCTACCAGCTGTGGACAATTGCCGATATTCAAATGCCGAAGACATGTCAAATGTCGCACACCTTCAGGCAAGGATTTTAAGTTCTCACAGCAGTAAATGCTCAAACTTCGAAGAGAGGTCAAACCTTCCGATACATGTTCTGGAAAATGCTCCAAATCATACCAAAATCCAATGCGAAGGTACTCCAGGGCACCCAGCCTCCTCAGTTGGTCCGGTAGTACCTTCAATTCTTTAATTGAGCTAACACGCAGAGTCTTTAGACAAACCATGTTATCCCCAACCCCTTCAATGAAGGAAGTCGCTGCTACAACTTTTCTAGCATGAAGCTCCTCAACACAAGGAAGATGTGGGACTTTAAAGTTGAAGACACCATCAATTGTTAATTGGGAAAGATGGGGGACCATCTCTACTCCTTCATCCCTCAACATCCTTTCCAACTTTGGTAAATTCTCTACACTCAGTTTCTCCAACGATGGAAATGCCTTCTCCTCCACACCTTCATACGACTCACCATCTATCCACTTCACATTTTTCATTCCACGCACGTGTACCCTTTTCAAGTGTGGTAGTTTACCAAGTGGAGGAAGCTCCTCACAGTTGTCACAGTCGAAGAGTATAACTTCCACCAAGTCTCTCAAATGTACAACACTTCTCATCCAACTCGATAACTGTTTTCCTTGATATTCATTCATCCCAAAACTCTTCAGAGTTGAGGGAGGTTCCAAGGCTTCCAATACTCTCTCTGCACTAACATTATTACTTTCTGAATTAGCACCACCACCCCATGACAAGTATAGGCGATTCAACTCCTTCTTGCTCCTCAAATTTGCTTCTTTAGCATCCCATTCGTTGCTCACATTCCCAAGTCCTCTGATATGCAGCTTGCCTCCCAGCCTTAAGCCACTCAACTCTGTCAACCCATACCCAGGTGTTGAACCCGCGTCGAAAAGGCTTAATGTTCTTAGATGCCTTAACTTCCCAATATTCGGAGGCATATCTGGTATTGAAGCACATTTATTAATCAAAATATGTCTTAGATCCTGTAATTGTGTTAACTTTTTAGGTATCTCATAAAAATCAAAGCAAGACTCCAGTTTCAATATTTGCAATTTCGACAGTTGACAAATTGAATCATTCAAGTTTCTCACCGAGCTATCATGCACACTCAAGTATCTCAAATGTGCTAAATCATTCAATGGAGGCAACATAGAAGATCTTATACATAATGCTCGCAGACAACGGTTTGATGGCAACTGCCTAATATTACCGAAAAGAAAAGTCCGCATAGATTCAACTTTCTTGAAAGCAGCTACATCGACAGACATATTATAACTTAAGAAGTGTAAATGGTGAACTCTAGTTGACAACTGAGTCAACCTTCCTTCCTCAACCATCACACACTCTTCACCCATAATAGACTTGGCAAGATCGTAAAATAGATCATGTATCTTACAACTTGTAATCATACCAAACTTGTCAGACTTTGCTTCTTGAAAGAATGACCTACGGTATAATTTTCTCCACACATTATTGGCGACATCCTCCACTTCTACATTTCCTTCAGATTTAATAAATCCATTAGCCATCCAGAGATGAATTAGTTCTTCCTTGACAATTTCAAAACCTTTGGGGAATATTGCGCAGAAAGAAAAGCATCTCCGCAATGACAACTCCAAATTAAAATAGCTTAGTTTCAAAGCACGCATGATAGAATTTTCCTTATCCGTCTTAGAACTACTTTCACTCCGTATATTCCAAATCTCACTTTCCTTTATATTTTCCCATTGTGTTACCGCAGTTTGATCACGCAATAGGCTTCCCAGTGTTTTGATTGCAAGCGGCGAACCAACGCATTTTTTCACAATGTCTTTACCGATTGTCACAAGCTCTTCTTTCTCTTCTCGGTTTGGTCCAAACGCATAGCTTTTGAACAATGACCAACTGTCATATTCTGACAATTCTGTCAAATGGTAAGCTGGATGCGTCTCCATGGTGGAAGCAACTTCCTCGAGTCGAGTTGTGACCAAAACGGTAGCTCCTTTTGCTCCCCTTGCAAACCGCAACATCCCCTCCAAATGTTTCCATTTCTCTTGGTCTTCATTCCACACATCATCAAGAACAAGTAAATATCTCTTGCTTTGCAACACTTCTTCAACCTTTTTCCGCATTGTTTCTAAAGTATGGAGATTGGGGTTTTGTCCTGTGGCATACTCTATGATGGATTGCAGTATTGCCTTCACATTGAAATCAACAGAAACATACACCCAAATTTTCATGTCAAAATTTTCTCATACCCTGTGGTCATGGAAGACATGCTTGGCAAGAGTTGTTTTGCCAAGTCCACCCATACCAACGATGGAATAGATGGTGAGGTCTTCATTGTTATTAGCTTCTAGGAGAAGCTTCACGACTTTCTCTCGATCCTCGTCTCTGCCACAGAATATGGGTTCGGTTATGACAGAGGTA
Source organism: Vigna umbellata (assembly GCF_018835915.1). The sequence continues at coordinate 6,404 of NW_025901792.1, read as the reverse complement.
GTTTGATAATCCTCACCATCATCTACTGTTGGCTTCTCTGTGACACCAACTCGTAATTCAAACATGCGTCTTTCTTCATTGATGTCGTGAAATCTTTGGGTGATATTTTTCATCCTCTTTCCAATATGAAATCGGAAGAGAATGTCCTTAGGATGTGCACGGGCTAAGCATGAAGTATGTCCATCATCAGACAGCACCTCTCTGGAGTGAATCGAACATTCATCCAATATATCGTCAAGCACATATGCTGCATCTGTGAGTTTCTGCAGCCAATCCTTCACAGCATGGCTTGCTATTTGCTTTCTCTCAGCATCTCTGAGGACAGCACGAATTGCCGTAAGATTGCTGGAAAGCTTCTGTGCCTGTTGATCAATACCCCAATAGGTTGCAAGTTGGCTTTGAACAACAGATTGCAAGTCTTGAAACACAATTCCCAGCAAAGCGTCAGCCATTGGAAGGAACGAGAGCTAGAATGAAGGAAAGGTTGGTGGTGATTATGGAGAAGAGAGGCTACGATGAGTGAATAATTTGTTTGGAAAGAATTCCATATGTATAGTTTAACTAACTTGTGGTGGGAATTTGGAATATAGCAATTACTGTAATGGCAGAAGCAAGGTACATTTTATTTTTGAAGTTTATCTGAGTAAAATGAAAAATAAATAAATCTCATTCGTATTGTGGAAAAAAGGGAGACTACAAATAGAAGAACATCTTCAGAAAAGTATCAACACCTTGATGATGGAATTCCTTCTTCTTGCAGCTCAAGAATAAGTTGCCATCCCCAAAGATATTGGATTCGTGAAGGAAACCCATAACCGATTAGCAGAGTTCAAAAGATTCGAAATCAATCTTCCAAGCAATGCAACATTCTATCCCTTTCCTTACTTCCCCTCCAGAAGATATCCTTTAAGGATTTGTCAATATAGTCACAGATATGTTGGACCTTTAAATGAGGAAAAAAAAATGTAGCTTCAGAACAATTCAAAATAAAGTGTATATTTAAATATTTTCCTTTTCAAAAAGAGCGAAAGTTATTATAATTAAAAAAAAAAAGCTGTATAACATGTATAATCATACTTTATAAATAAATATATTTATTTATTGTGAATGTTAACTATAACATAAGGAATATAGTAAAAAGTCAAATAAAAATAACTCAAAGCATCATTAGTTCAAGTTTAAGTTTACCTATAAGTTGAAGCTTATCTTACCCATGAACACCCCTAAGAATCACGAATAACTAAAGTTTTTCTTATAAATAAAGTTATGCGCGAACATTTTACAAAAACAAAAATCTAAAAAGTAACTTATTTTGGACAGAAATACTAAAACAAATCATAGTGCTTAAATCTAGTGTAACTTACTTGGAGCTTGTGCCGAGATTTTCTTTAATAGGAATAGCTAATTTTGATTTGAAATTTGAGGGATTTGTGTTAAGGATATAAGGGAATATCCTTTTTATGTTTTGGTTTTAATAATAATGATACTTAGATTCTATTTCTGATTTTCTATTTTCAACATAGTATCATGTAGTCACTGTTTCTTCACTTTGTTTCTTCATAGGTAGTGTTTTTAAAACCCAGTCTTATTTGTCGCCGGTTCTCTTCTCACACACCAATTTCCTTCTCTGGAAACAGCAGGTTAAACCAGTTATCAAAGCCCATCGGCTCCACCGTTATGTGGTTAATCCTCATATTCTGCTCCTTTATATCCAGTCACAAGCCTTTTGTTACTGTACATCTCAAAAACTTAGTACATGTGCCTTCCATCGATAAAAATCTCACCAGTGTTAGTCGATTTGCACATGACAATCATGTTTATTTTGAGTTTCATCCTTTTGTCATTTTTATTAAATCCTGGGTTGATCATTCCATTTTATTAAAAGATCTCTTGATTCGGATGGTTTATACCAGTTTTTACTGATGTAGCTCACCTCATTTTCCATAGTTTCACCTGAAAACATCTCCTCAGTCGTTCATTCTACCGTGTCTTCCAGTCTTTTAAGTCTTCAGTTATCACCAATCACAAGTTTCGTTTATATTCCATTTGGCACAATAGGCTTGCTCATCCATCTATTAATGTTTTAAATAATGTTCTCAAACGTTGTAATTTGTCTTTGTTGGTTTAAAAATGAGAGCAACAACAAAAACAGAGAGAATAAAATACTGAAAGAGGAAGAGTATATAAATTGGAATGAAAGATGGGTGGGAATTCATTTATTCCACTGTCAATTGCAATACATTTATAATACTTGCAGTAACAAAAAATTGACTAAGATAAAACAGAAATGATTTCTCCTAAAGTTTAGGAACAAAAAAATTTATTCAATCAACAAAAACAATAAAGATAAACTAAATAAAGAGGTCATGTGCACTTCAAAAACAAATATCTAACACTCCTCTTTGATTTTGCAACTGCAAACTCCAATCTTCTGTCTTAAGAACTCAAACTTGTTGACCGGAAGTGGTTTGGTGAACAAATCTTCAACCTGATCATCAGTTTTGCAATAAACAAGAACAATAGCTCCATCTTTCTGTACTTTTCTTAAGAAGAACAATTTAATGTTGAAATGCTTGGTTTTCCATGAAAGACAGAATTATGGGAAGCTTGGTTGTCAACAAAAACTTTTGTGTTTTCCTTCTACCCCATGTTAAGATCAATTAAAATTTTGCTCAACCACAAGGCTTGGTTAACAGTAGTGGTAGCAGCAACAAATTCAGCTTCTGCGGTAGACTGTGCAACAATTTCTTGTTTCTTCAAGCTCCATGAGAAAACACCCGATCCAAAGCTAAAACAGTACCCTGAGGTACTCTTCATGTCATCAATTGAACCACCCTAATCACTATCTGAGAATCCTGTTAACTTAAATTCTTCCGTCCTTTTGAACTTGATGTAAAAGTTGTGAGTGTCTTTGACATATCTAATCACCCTTTTTGCAGCCTTAAAATGCATTTCACTTGGGGATGCATAAATCGAGATAAAATACTTACAGGATTTTAGATGTCAGGCCGAGTTGCTGTAAGGTACATCAAACACCCAACCATGCTTCTGAAATATGCTTGGTCTATCTTCTTCTCCTTCCTTCACAAAGCCTTGGGGTTGTTCCACATATATTTCTTCTTGCAAAAAACCATTTAAAAAAGCTGATTTAACATCAAGTTGATAAACCTTCCAATTCCTTTGAGCAGCTATAGCAAGTAACAACCTAATGGTGTCCAATCGAGCAACTGGTGCAAATGTATCTAAGTAGTCTATACCAAAAATTTGTGCATAACCTTTCACTACGAGTCTTGCCTTGTGTTTGTTGATAGAACCGTCAGCATTTAATTTAGTTCTATACACCCATTTGACCCCAATTACTTTTATGCCTTGAGGTTTTTCCATAAGAATCCAGGTTTGGTTCTTCTCGATCATTGCCAACTCCTCATTCATTGCAACCTTCCAATGTGGACTTTTCTTTACTTCTTCATAATCTGCAGGTTCACACACAGAAATATTGCATCTTTCATAAATTTCGGATAGCAATCTGATACCTCTTACTGGATCATCATCTAGTAATTCATTTTGCCAGCTTTCATCTTCATTTTGTCTTGTGTTTGAGGTTGAAGATTTGAACTTCACATCTGTAGAAACCAGATTTGTCTTCCTTTTATCATCCCAATTTCATTCTTCATCTTCCAGAAAGTGAACATCCCTGTTAATAATTATTTTTCTGGTTTGCGGTTGAAAGATTTTATAGGTTTTGCTGATTGTATTGTAGCCTATAAAGATACCCGGTGATGCTCTTTTATCCAGCTTNAACAATTTCTTGTTTCTTCAAGCTCCATGAGAAAACACCCGATCCAAAGCTAAAACAGTACCCTGAGGTACTCTTCATGTCATCAATTGAACCACCCTAATCACTATCTGAGAATCCTGTTAACTTAAATTCTTCCGTCCTTTTGAACTTGATGTAAAAGTTGTGAGTGTCTTTGACATATCTAATCACCCTTTTTGCAGCCTTAAAATGCATTTCACTTGGGGATGCATAAATCGAGATAAAATACTTACAGGATTTTAGATGTCAGGCCGAGTTGCTGTAAGGTACATCAAACACCCAACCATGCTTCTGAAATATGCTTGGTCTATCTTCTTCTCCTTCCTTCACAAAGCCTTGGGGTTGTTCCACATATATTTCTTCTTGCAAAAAACCATTTAAAAAAGCTGATTTAACATCAAGTTGATAAACCTTCCAATTCCTTTGAGCAGCTATAGCAAGTAACAACCTAATGGTGTCCAATCGAGCAACTGGTGCAAATGTATCTAAGTAGTCTATACCAAAAATTTGTGCATAACCTTTCACTACGAGTCTTGCCTTGTGTTTGTTGATAGAACCGTCAGCATTTAATTTAGTTCTATACACCCATTTGACCCCAATTACTTTTATGCCTTGAGGTTTTTCCATAAGAATCCAGGTTTGGTTCTTCTCGATCATTGCCAACTCCTCATTCATTGCAACCTTCCAATGTGGACTTTTCTTTACTTCTTCATAATCTGCAGGTTCACACACAGAAATATTGCATCTTTCATAAATTTCGGATAGCAATCTGATACCTCTTACTGGATCATCATCTAGTAATTCATTTTGCCAGCTTTCATCTTCATTTTGTCTTGTGTTTGAGGTTGAAGATTTGAACTTCACATCTGTAGAAACCAGATTTGTCTTCCTTTTATCATCCCAATTTCATTCTTCATCTTCCAGAAAGTGAACATCCCTGTTAATAATTATTTTTCTGGTTTGCGGTTGAAAGATTTTATAGGTTTTGCTGATTGTATTGTAGCCTATAAAGATACCCGGTGATGCTCTTTTATCCAGCTTATCTCGCTTGCTCTGTGGAACATGAGTAAAGCACAAACAACCAAATATTTTAAAAAATTTCATAGATGGTTTGTAACCATGTCAAACCTCAAATGGTGTTTGATCGTTCAATGCTTTGATGGGGAGTCTATTATGAAGAAAAATAGTTGTACTTGTTGCCTCTGCCTAAAATTCTTTTGGTAAATTCTTTTCATACAGCATGCATCTCGTCGTCTCCAAGATGTATCGGTTTCTCCTCTCACTAACCCCATTTTGTTGTGGGGTATAGGGAGCAATTAGTTGATGTTTAATGCCAGAAACCTCACAAAATTGATTGAATCTTTCAGATGTGTACTCAGTGCCATTGTATGACCTCAAAATATGAATTTTGAAACTAGTTTTGTTCTCAACCTTGGCTTTGAAATTCCAAAAAATCCAGCCACCTCTGATTTGTTCTTGAAGAAAAAGATTCAATACATTCTAGTAAAGTCATCAATGAAGAGAACCTAATAAAGAATACCTTTCAATGAAGGTGTTCTTTGAGGTCCTGCAACATCTATGTGAATTAATTGCAACTTCCTTGATGCTCTCCATGTTGTCTTTGAAAAAGCTTTCTTGTTTAGCTTCCCAAATTGATAGACTTTGCAATTTGAAGTTTGATACTCAAGCACCGGAATATCAAGTGCTAGCTCCTTTCCATTGCAGTAGTCCTTGATGATGATAGTTCCCGAGTCTCTTGTGCCAGATTTCTGTGACATTTTCCTTTAAAGAAAAAACAACCTGCTCCTCCTCTAATGGATTTAGAGCAAAGCTTTTTCCTTTCATTTTTACCTTAAACATATCTTGAGCAGTTGCATCTTTAATCAAGCAATATTTATCTTTAAAAATAACTTAATAAGTTCTGGTCAATTTCAAGAATGAAAAAAACATCATGATGAACTTTGTGCCTGTATAGCGCTTGTGATTGCAATTGTCCCCTTTCCTTTGACTAAGATATGATCACCATTATGACTTAGTTTTGTCTGGATCATACCGAAGGCTTTTGCCCTTCGGTTACCGAAGGACAAAGGCCGTCGGTAAGTGTTGGCAACAACCTTATCTTGTTGGCAATACCCAACAATTTGTTTGAGTATTCTTTGATTTTTTTTCAGACTCTTTCATCCTTTGCAACTCAAATTCCCTCATTAAATTAAGCACATGCATGCTTCTTATTCTTTCATCTCCAGCGTACTCTTCCTTTAGATAATCCCAATTTTCTTTGGCTGATTTAAGAGTCATAGTTCTTGTTAAGATGGTTTGAGAAACACCAGCAAATAGACATGTTTTTGCCTTTGCTTTTCTAGTTTTTCTCTCCTTGTGAATTTTGATCTGGGCCATGGTAGGATTATTCGGCAGCGGAAGAACTTCATAATCTACTTCTACAGCTTCCCAAAGATCTAGAGCCTCTAGGTAAGCCTCCATTTTGACAGCCCAGAGATCGTAGTTTTTCTCCATCAAAAACTGGAGGTGCAACTTGTGAGAAATTTGATTCGGCATCCATTTCATAGGTCTAGAAGAAAAGAGCTCT
>NW_025901791.1:14351-27790 GCF_018835915.1 Vigna umbellata | reverse complement strand
GTGAATTTGAATAAATCTTCTCAAGATTGCAGTTGAACTCCAGACGCTCTTCGCTTCACCTCTCCCAGATTTTTGCAGCAAAGCTTCTTACTCCCACAAATGCCGAACCCAATTTCTCCTATCAGTATTTTAAAGCCAATATTGCTTCCCTTGCTGTGCTCTCTGGACGGTGCAGATTAAAGGAAAAGGGCCCTCTGAGTGCTGCTCTCCATTTGCAATAAAGAAAAACCCACTTTTGATATTGGGGCGGCTGGTGCTTCCAAACATGATGAGTGCTGCCCCCCCTCCACTTACCTAACGTGCGGTCCTTACAAGAAGCACATACATACAAACGTATAAGAAGGGAATGATGACAAATTGAAAAAGATATTTCTTTTGGAAGATCTATGATGCAACCATGCGACAAAGGTCAAAAATTTACATGTATTTGCATCGTGCATAAGCAAAAGAGCGGTATCATGTCAACGTCGAGTCCATTTTTCCCTAGAAAATTCTTCTGGCGCGTTTTCTTTTTTGTACTAAATATTTTCCACAATTCCCATGTTTTACTTGGAAAGTTTAGTAATGTTAAACTAGTCCAACTAGGAATCGCCTTTGTAAAGTTGAAAAACATGTTTTGTTTTGTTTTCTTCACTATTAGTTTTATGTTTCTTACATATTAAACATGGTTTTGCATCTCAAAAGTGTTTTTACCCATTTTATTAATGTATTTTTAGAGAGGCTGAAAATGTAAGCACCTAAAATTTTTTTAATTTAAAAAGGGGATAGGGGGCGCAATCAGTGCTGGGAAACACTAGCTGCCATAGGGAGAGGTGGAAGTTTGTTTTATATGGAAAATAAGGGAGACAAACATCAAGGTTTTACTCTCCTTGCTGGCACCAATCAAAAGCTGCGGATGTAGGAGATAAAAGGGGTACTGGGTTCTGCACTGGGAGAGAAATCCTTGCTGCAATTTTCGTCAGAGAGGTGAAGTTCATAGCTGCTGGTATTGCAAAGAGGTTTTTGTGCTAAAAGTCTTAAGGGAGATAAATTCAAGATTCACAAAGGAAGTCTTCAAGAGGTAAGGGGAGCTAGATTTAATTCTTTGATTGTTGAATTATGCTGTGTTTGATGAAAATCTGGAAATTTTGGGGATGAAAAATGGGTTCTGCATTCTCTGGAAAACCTGCTTGCGATTCTGCAGAATTCTGCAGAAACGCCGCTCGTCCAGAACGGGGTTCGACCATTTGGTCGACCAATTTCTGAACGTTCGGTATTCTCTGAACGTCGTCCAAAGCCAAATTCTGAACGTTCGGTTTTCATTCTGAGCGTTCGCCCAAATCGGCCAAATTGGAACGTTCGTCCACTGGGCCAAATTTGCTGAGCGTTCGGTTTTCAGTTTGACGAACGTTCGCGTTCGTTCTAAGTATAGCGTTAGGCCTTAAGTTGGAGTTAATCTGAAGCGTTCGGCTTAGCAGTAATAAAGATGATGAGCGTTCGTCCTTATGTGGTATCCTTGGATAGTGATTCTGATCGTTCGGTAAAATGTAAAGCTTCAGTCATAATTGAATATTATAAGTTTGAAATCTGTAACGATCGGCCTTAGTATATTATAGAGTATGAGCGTTCGTTTTTAACTAGTATTTTCGAGTAGCAATGTTGAGCGTTCGGTTTTCATTTGACAGTCTTAAGTTTAAATCTGAAGCGTTCGGTCTTGTTCTGTTGAGTGTTCGGTTTTGAAGAGATAATCTGATTGTGAGCGTTCGGTCTTAAGTTAATTCTGATCATGAATGTTCGGCCTTTGTTTGATTCTGATGATGAACGTTCGTTCTTGGATTTCTGGTTAGCGTTTGGCATTAAGTAAGTATTTTAGGTAGTCTTGAGCGTTCGGTTTTGATGGAGTATCCTTGCTTTGGAGCGTTCGATTTTAAATTAGAATCTTAAGTTTCAATCACAGGCGTTCGTTCATGGATATGATTGTTAACGTCCGGCCTCAGGTTGGTATTCTTAAGTTTGGATATTGAACGTTCGGTTTTGATGTATAAGTAAGCGTTCGGCCTTCATTTGATATTCTAAGTTTGGAATTTTGAGCGTTCGGTCCTAATTCGATAAACCTTAAGTTTGAAATCTCTGAACGTTCGGTCTTATTAGCGATTTATGACGTTCCTCCAAAGAGTGTTAGCGTTCGTCCAGAAGTATTCGTCCAAATTATTTTGGTGACGTTCGTCCAATGCATTTTAGTGACGTTCGGCCTGGCGTTTGAAAAAGGCGCTCGTCTAGTAGCGTTCGTTCTACAATGTCTGGTGAATAGTACTCGTCTAAATAGTATTTTACAAATTATATGGTCTAAGTTTATTTTCTTTTGAGATGAATTATGTGTACTATTGTTTGGAATATATATACTGGGAAGTGATATGTGCGAAAGTATGTGAGCTAATGAGAAATATGATAAATTACTGTGGTGATCTGATTGTAACTGTATTGATGAATTTGAGTATGATTCGGACATCTCGGGGAGAGATTGGATGAAACTGGTTATATGGAATATCGTGGTTTTCTGTATAATGTATGGAGCTTTGAAGTGGTATGTCTATCCCTAAACTCAAAGCATGTTCATACTCAAGTAGAGAAGAACAATGTGAGTGGTGAGAGTAGAGGGAGTCCTCGTCTATATCTTGAATTTAGACATAGACAGATTGGGGGATTTACCTTGCTAGTGTTGGAGAAGACCAGCTGAACTATGCAAGTGCAAAGAGACCAATAGTTCGACAATTATACAAATCCGGATGAGTCGTGTGATATGTGACTTGGGGTTTAATGAGCATGCCTAAATTATTCTTTATATGATCTATGTATGATAACATGCTTTTATATCTGGCTCACCCTTGCGTTGTTTGTGTTGTGGGCCGTTTGGATATATTTCTTTGGCGATGATCATCCACTTGGATGGGAAGCAGATGTTGTCGAGGAGAGTCTGGAGCAGAGCTGGAGAATACTGAGGTTGCGGAGTATCTTCTTAGGAATTTCCCTATCTGAACACGTGTAGTGTTCGAATCTATGAACTGTTTAAGTTTAAATTTTCAGTTTCTTTTATTTTGGATGACGTAATTTCATACGTAAATTACGTCAATTCTGACTGTTCTCTATATTTGAATGATGACGTCTTTATTATGTAATATTTGTTATTATATAATCGGGATGTTACAGAAAACAAGCAGAACACAGAAAATTGAATCGTGCATTAGGAAATTATTGTTTTTGTTTTTTCTTTTTGTTTTTTCTTTTTTACTAAATTAAATGAATAAAATATATGGATCTCACTGAAATTTTGAGTGTGAATTTACTGATAGATAACAAAATTTTAGTGATGGCCTCAAAATCATTGTTGATTGAAATTGAATTTTTTGTTGTTCAAATGAAAAGTGTTCTTGTAAAAAATAGTCCAACACTCACGTTAACATATGAAAGTTTAAGATTTTTATGAATATGCAATAAATATGAGTGATGAGTATTCTCTTTTATATAATACTATTTATATTATGTGATCAATGTCAGGCCTCGTTAATGCAACCCAAAACCCCTGCTCAGAATCATTAAAAACGCACCCAAACCCTTCTGCGCAAACGCCAGGTGTCAAGAATCGAAGTTTCGAAAATCAGTTGTGGATGGCAGGTGTCGACAGGAGAGTGTACGTCTGTTTGGACGTGGGGTAACAAAAAATGATTTTTTCTGAAACCTTGCCCACTCTCCTCTGCATGCCACCCTCTTTCCAAATATGATTTTCATTTCTTCTCTTCTCTCTAGAAAACCCTCCCTTCTCTCTACTGTAACTTACCCTTCTCAACTCCGATCACAGTTCAGGCACCGTGGAAGCATTCCCGGTGTCCCAAGCTCATCTTGAACTGATTGAGTTTCAAGTTTGAACTGTAAGTATTTCCCTTAGTCGTTCGTTCTTTGTTACCATGCAAACCACGTTTTGGTTTCATGCGAGGTGAGTCTAAGTTATTTTGGTTTCTTACTGTTTGGTTTAGTTTGGAAGAGTTAAGTGATCGTGAGGGTAGAAGTTGTAGTCGGAAGAATCAAGAACCTACGTTTAGGACGTTCACTTACAGATCCAAGTAAGGGAAGCTTATTTAATTTAATCTGTATGTGGTTGTCTGGTATGAACGTCCGTTATTTGAATGAATGAATATAATGCATGATGGTGGATATGTATGATGTAAGGACCCTGCGTCCTTTTAAAATAAGAAAAAGATGGAGGGGCGGCTGCACACGAGAGTGGTGGGGGAGGGGGCCTCACTTTCGGCTGCTGGTGGAGAGTGAGAGGACCACACGTTGTGACATCCAATTATATACATCATTAATATATAATAAAGACGTCATCATGCATAATATAGGAAAGCAGTCAAGAGTAATTTAAGGATTACAGTCATCCTCAGAATAGTGCGGAATTGACAACAAGAGATTAGAATTTCTCCATGAAATCACGGAGAATTTAAAAACTTAAAAATACACGAGTTCTTCCAAACATTAAGAATTACGAAATAATACTAGCTAATCTAAGATGCAGTACTTCCGTCTCCATCAAGGGCCGCTTCCAAAGTATCCTCTCCGTCATCTGCTCCCATCCAAGTGGATGATCATCGCCAAAGAAACATACCCAAACAGCACATAACACAAAAACATGCAAGGGTGTCAGCTAGATATAAAAGCATGTTATACATACAACACAGTTAATTCATGCATCAGAACAATTAAAGCATAATCATGATCCATATTTCACACACTCCCATGACATGTAAACATTCATCCAAACATGGTAAACTGAATCACGAGACTTGCTACTTATACCCTGACTGTCGGACTAGAATTGATTACCGAGCTGTGGCGGGTCTTGCCTCGTGGTGCTTTATGAAATTTGGGCACTCCCGCCCTGGCACTCCCGCCTTGTGAAACTTTAGGCACTACGCCTGGTGGAAACTTTAGGCACTACGCCTGGTGAAACATTTGGGCACTCCCGCCCGACCAACAATCACGAGGTAATCCGTTATTATCACCTTGGTCATATGGAGCATCCAAGACTAGGACCTCCTGCTACTCCTCACCACATGTTTCATCCTCTCTACATGAAAAGAAAGACCATTTGTACAATAAGGGAGTATTGGTAATCTTGAGAAATTTGTTTTGATGATGCTACAAGAAGTTTTAGTTGAAGAAGATATTAGAATTAGTAAAAGCAAGTTGTAGAAATTAATTGTAGTAGGAAATTCTTGTAAACCTGTAAAACTGCATTTTTAACCTGCAATAATCGATTATGATTAAGCAATAATCGATTATCACAAGTCCATACTTGAATAAATCGATTATCACTTCATATATCGATTATCACATCTTTGAAAACCTGTAACGGACTTGAATAATCGATTATCACTTACAATAATCGATTATCATGGCAGTGGGAGCTGTCCTTTGACATTCAGTGTACTTGGCTATATATTTTGAGTTGGAGAATCAGAAGAAAAAGTTGTTGAACAGAAGCTCTTGTAGAATAACTGTTTGTCAGGAAGTTCTCATAAGCTATAGTTCAAGTTCCCTTGCTTGGTCCGTGAACAGGAGAGGCTCGTGTGTCGTGTGTCGATAGTCGGAGCAAGCTTCTTCGAGTTAGCAAGGTGCTCTGCCTGGTCTCGTGAATAGGAGAAGCTCGCGTTCGTTTGTCGATATTCGGAGGTTTCTCTTCGAGTTGGCAGGTTGTTTTCTTCCGCTGTTCGTTCGTCGAAGGAAGGTTTATTTATCTGCTTTATTCACTATTTGTTGTATCTGTGAAACCATTTTTAGTGAAAAAGGTTAATCACTATTTATAGTGATTAACGACTGCGTAGAATCTTTTGATTCGAACCAGGATAAAAATCCAGTGTATCAATTTTTCTACTCTCTATACTCTTTACCTTTACGCATGTTAACTGTTTGATTAAATTTTCTCTAAGAAAATTGTTTTTTAAAACGGGACATTAAACCTTGATTTGTGACCGTAACACGCTTTCTAAGTATTTTATTCCCGCGCGACTCTATAACGGTACCGATTGTTCCAACACATTGGAGATTCAGGATGACCCCAAAATGAGCTCCATGTAATCATTCTATACAACCCCAAAACACCACCAGTATCCTCTCCTTGAGGATCATGGAATACGTTCATGAATCATACTGTTACTTTAAACCTTATCCCAAGTCCATGAATAACCAGATACGCCATAATACAATTAAATCCAACGTATTTCATACATTCACTAAATCCCCTTTACAGTATATATGTTCCAAACATTTTGCACATAATTCAATCAAGAGAAATGACCTTAAAAAACCATCACCATTTGCAGACCATTGGATGGACGAACACATTCACCGATCGTTGTAAACCGAACGCAACTATGCCAACTGAACGAACGCACAGACAATTTGGACGAACGCTAAAACCGAACGCTGAAACATTAGGCTGAGCGCTAAAACCGAACGCTGAATCATTAGGCTGAACGCTAAAACCGAACGTCATATTGGATTCAACACTATGTGGCCGAACGCTGATTTATACTTAGGACGAACGCTATTTACTAACAGCCGAACGCTATTTCACTGATCACACCATTAGGCCGAACGCTTATATTGACATTAGGACGAACGCTAATTGATTTAACAAATTGATCGAACGAACCGAACGCATGAACACAATTAGGCCGAACGTCATATAGGATTCAACAATATTTGGCCGAACGCTAAAAACCGAACGTCCTATTGGATTCAACACTTATTTGGCCGAACGCTAAAATATCAAGGCCGAACGCTAATTCCTCAATACTACAAGAACGGACGTTATCAGTTCCTAGGCCGAACGCTACATCACAATGATACAATGTAGAACGCTCAAGAGGGAAACCTAAGAATACTAAATTAAGAACGAACGCTATACTGTCTAATACACTAAAGCCGAACGTTTACGATTCAAACTTAGAAATCAAAATGAAGAACGAACGCTACAACTCACTAATTCACCAAAACGGACGTTCAACTCTTAAACTAAGAATATCAAATTATACTAATACACCCAAAGGCCGAACGTCCAGATTTCAACCTAAGAATATCAAATTAGATCGCACGGCTTAAATCACTGAAACCTCAAAACCGAACGCTCAGAATTGCTAATACAGAAACAAGACGAACGCTCATTAATCATGAAAACCGAACCTTTTAAATTTGAAACCTAAGAATCATATCAAGGACGAACGACTGCAATCACTAATATACAATACCGAACGCTCAAGATCCTCTTGTAATTACTGATTTAGGGCGAACGCTCAGGATTGAATTTAATTTTACCAATATAAGAACGAACGTTCACACTAATATACCAAGACCGAACGTTCGGGATTAATTCATCAGAATACTATTTTGAGGACCGAACGCTCGTTAACCCGAACGAACGCTCAGGTATTTTGGCCGACCACTAATTGGTCGAGCCATTTGGACGAACGTCCAATTTGGAGCCAAATTGGACGAACGCGCGATCTGCAGAATCGTACCAGATTTCCAGAAACCCAGAAATCCAAATTTTCATTCCTTCTTCCCAGATTGCATCAAACACAACATATATCATCAATCAAACAAAAGATCTAGCTCCCCTTACCTCTTGAAGACTTCCTTTGTAAAAATCTTTGAATCTAATTCTCCAAGACTTGCAGCACAAGGTTTCTTTTCTCCTCCAGCAACTTGAACTTACTTCCCTCACAAATTTGCAGCCAGAGTTTTCTCATTGCAGAACCCAACACCCCCTTATATCCCATGCGTGTTGTACTTGTTGAATGTGCCAGCAAAGAGGAAGAAAAACTGGACCTTTGACTCCCCTATTTTCCACATAAAACAAAATCCCACCCCTCCCTATGGAGCTAGTGTCTCCCAGCATTAAATGTTCCCATCTCTTTTAAGAAAAACAAAGGTCCTTACCATTCCCCGACACAAAAATTTTCGTCCTCGAAAATTTGGTTTATCGAAACAAAGTGGGGGATAAATTTCTCTCATCTCATCCTCTAATTCCCAGGTGGAGTCGCCTATTTTACATCCCAAGGACCTTGACGAGTTTGAACAGTTCTCCCTCTAAGTTGTTTTTTTGGCTCTCTTCAATCTTACGGGTTGCACTTCCACCGATAAATCCTCTCTGACTTGCACATTTCACTTCAAGTATATGAGAAGAATCGACACAATTTTCTCAGTGGGATACATGGAACACCGGATGCAGTTCGCTAACTGAGGTGGATGGCTATTTCATAAGCTAACCGGCCCTATACGTCGTAGGATCTGATAGGGCCAGATATTTAGGAGACAACTTCCTAGCCCGGATTGCTCTCCCTACACCGGTAGTTGGAGTCACTCGGAGAACACATGGTCCCCAGCTAAAACTCTAACGGTCTGCGCCTCTGATCAGCAAGGACTTCTGCCTGTTTTGAGATGCTTGCATCTTTGCCTGTATAAGCTTCACTTCTCTGTCGTCTGCTGAACTATCTTGGTCTCGTCAAAACTTGCTTCTCCATCCTGAAAACCAACAAAGAGGTGTTCGCAGCGCCTTCCATATAATGCTTCAACGGTGCCATGCCGATACTAGCCTGGTAGCTGTTGTTGTAAGTAAACTTCAAACCAGTGGCAATATCTCATCCCATACCCCTAGGTGATCCAAAATGCAAGTCCTCAACAAATCTTCAAGCGATTGGAGCGTCCGCTCAGACTGTCTGTCCGTTTGGGGATGATATGCCGAGCATCTGTAGTCTGTCCATCTCACTCTGAAGGGTTTTGCCAAAACCTGGATGTGAACCTCGGGTCTCTATCTGATACAATACTCGAAGGCACCCCATGTAACCTTACTATCTCTTTAACATACAATTGTGCCAACTTCGCCATAGACATTCTCAAATCGATCGCCAAGAAGTGGGCACTCTTGGTCAATCGGTCCACTATTACCCATATTGCATCATGTCTTCGGACAGTGCGTGGCAAAGGGGTAACAAAGTCCATAGTGATGCTATCCCATTTCCACTCTGGAATTTCTAATGGTTGCAACAAACCTCCCGATCTCTGATGCTCTATCTTAGCCTTTTGACATGTTAAACAAGAGGCAACAAACTGAGCTACATCTCTCTTCATACCGGACCACCAAAAGGACTCCTTGAGGTCTTGGTACATTTTAGTCATGCTAGGATGCATGCTAAAACGACTTTTATGGCCTTCCTTTGCCTTAAAGGAAGACTTCAGGGATTCAAGGGGGCTGGTTCTGAAGTTTTGGAAGAGTGAAGGGCTTGCTGCAGATCTGGGAGAGGAGAAGTGGAGAGCTCGTGGGTTTGGAAAGAGATCCACACACTGCATTTCAAGATCCAAGGAAGTCTTCAAGAGGTAAGGGGAGTTAGATCTTTTGTTTGATTGTTGAAATATGTTGTATTTGATGAATATCTGGGAAGAAGGGGATGAAAATTGGGAGTTTCTGGGTTTGTGGAAAACCTGGTGCGATTCTGCATAATTCTGCAGAAACGCGCGTTCGTCCAAACATTGCTCGACCAATTAGTGGTCGGCCAATCCTAGAGCGTTCGGTATTGTATTCTGAACGTTCGCTCGAATAATGAACAGGTACGCCAAATTGGAGCGTTCGACCTAATGGTATCTGGTCAAATAGCGTTCGTGCTAAATTGTGATTTTAAGGAAGTGATCTTGAGCGTTCATTTTGATGAATTCGTGATTGTAATCGTTCGTCCTTGATTTGGTATTCTAAGTTTGAATCTTAAAACGTTCGGTTTTGGTGTATTAGTGAGCATAAGCGTTCGTTGTTGATTGGTATTCTCTAGTAGTAATGTTGAGCGTTCGGTCTTGATATCTGTTAGTAATCGTAAGCGTTCGACCTGGATCGGGTATTCTGAGGTTTAGTTGGTAAGCGTTCGATTTGGGTGTATCAGTTATAGTTAGCGCTCGATCTGGACCAGGTATTCTCAGGCTTCGATCTTAAGCGTTCGGTATGAATGACAGATAGTGTTCGGTTTTACGGATGCTTATTCCTAGTTAGTGAACGTTCGGTTTTCGACGATGTCTGGTAGTGCTCTTAATAAGTAGCGTTCGGTCTTGATAAGATTTGATCTTTGAGCGTTCGTCCAAACAGTTCATATTAAGTGTGCAACCTAAGCGTTCGTTCAAATAGTTTTCGGCTAAATAGTATTCGGTTTAATAACGTTTGGTGTTAGTGTTAAGCCTAGGAGATTGATTTTAGCGTTCGTCCAGTCAGTATCCAATTTTAGTGAGGAGTTCGGTTATAGCGTCCGGCCAATAGTGTTCAATCTAATATGAAGTTTGGTATTTTGACGTTCGACCAGTAGCATTTAATCTCATAGCGTTCGGCCAAGTAGTGTTTGATGTAAAATGGTGTTCGGTTTGAAGCGTTCGTCCTAAGTACTTAATCTCATGACGTTCGGCAAAATGGTGTGCAATTTAATTTGGCACTCGGTTTAAGGTTCGGCCTGTTAGTGTAGGATTTGATAACGTCCGTCCAGACAGTGTTCTGCCTGGTATTTGGCAATTAGCGTTCGTCCAATGGTGTTCGGTGGATAGCATTCGTTCTATGGTGTTTGCTTAAAAGCGTTCGTCGATTGGTGTTCGGTGAATAGCGTCCGTCCAGATAGTGTTTGCCCTGGTCTTCGATCCAGTGTGGTGCTTGGTTTTTAACGTTCGGCATGATGTGGTAGGATCCGTTGACGTTCGTTCAAGTAGTGTTCGGCTTGGTGTTGGAAAATTGCGTTCGTCGAGTGGCGTTCGTCCATTAACGTTCGTTCAGTGGTATTCGGTGAATAGTGCTCGTCCAAATAGTATTTTACAAATAGTGTTGAATTCTATGTTATTTTTCTCTTGAATTGAATTATATGTACAAATATTTGGAATATATACTGTGATGTGATGTATGTGAAGATAGGAGAATGTATGAAAGATGATAAATTACTGTGATGATACGATTGTAAATGATGTATGTGAGTATGAAGTGGACATCTCAGGGAGAGATGACTACAAGTATTTATGTGGTGTTGTGTTATTCTGTATAACTGTAGTGAACTTAGGATCGGTATGTCTATCCCTACACTCAAAGCATTGTTCATGCTCACATAGAGAAGAACAGTGTCAGTGGTGAGAGTAGAGGGAGGTCCTCGTCTATAGCCTTTAATGGCAGAGATAGGAAGGTTGGGGATTTACCTTGCTAGTGTTGGAGAAAGACCAACAGACTATGCGGGTGCACAGACTACTATTAGTTCGACAGTTATACAAATCCGGATGAGTCGTGTGTGTGGCTTTACTTTGCATAGTGTTGGGAGTGCCAGCAAAACTATGCGAGCGTAAAGCTGTGTGAGTTGTGGTTTAACGAGCATGTTTTAATTGTTCATTTATATGTATTTATGTATAATGACATGAATTAACTATATTACATGTACAACATGCTTTTTATATCTAGCTCACCCTTGCATTGTTTGTATTGTGTGTTGTTTGGGTATGTTTCTCTGGCGATGATCATCCACTTGGATGGGAGCAGACGTTGTTGAGGAGATCCCTTTGGAGCAAGAGCTGGAGGATACTAAGGTTACAGAGTAGTCTCCTTAGGAATTTCCTATATGTACTCGTGTAGTATTTGACTCTTTAAGCTGTTCAAGTTTGAATTTTCGTTTCTTTTATTTCTGGATGACTGTAATTTCACATTTAATTACACGTCATGCTCCAACTGTTCTCTTTATTTGTATGCTGACGTCTACATTATATAATATTCGTTATTATATAATTGGGACGTTACATATGAAGTGCATGAATGTGAATATGAGAAATCGTTTTGGAGTATGAATTATTAATACTATAGGGATTTTATGAAGTATGTAAATTGATGTTTTATGTGAAGTTATAAGGTTATGAAATGATGTATTGAAACTTGAGTTGAAGATAAATGAAAATCTGAATATGATATTTCCACTATAATAATGTATGTTCGTCATTGAACGGTCCTCTACCGTTCAGTGTTTCTAGTAAACTTCGTTGAAATAGAATTCTTTCATTTGGGAAGAATTCTAGTTGAGGACGAAAGCCCTATTGTAATAGTGCTATGTTTGAGCGTTCGGCCAAGCGTAGATGCCCTGAGTGTTATGTGAGGAATTGGGAATCTTGTAAACCTATATTTGTATACTTAGTTATTCTTAAACCCTATCCCCATTATCTCGTATTATGTTTATTACTATTAATGTTTCTATTATAAGTTTAAATCAGTGATTGGTCTCAAACCAAGCTCTCGAAATGAGTGGCGCTCAGTCTTATACCGAACACTCGTACTCGTTTTTAATTTATCAAACTTGAAGAAACAGCGTTCGTCCAAATTCAGTAAATCCTTTTTACCGTGTTCGGTCATTGACGGGCATTAGGTTTTTGTAATTGAATTATTCTAAATATGATTCTTTAACGTCTTGATGTGTCTACATTCATTGGATCCGGCCCAGAGTCTCCGTATTTACTCTATTCTTTGAGTATTGGTCTGAACTCACGAGAGTCAGTTCATTCAACTAATTCACGTGGTAAATAACGTTCGTAATGTAGGGTATATTATTGTAATCCGTCTTATTCTATTCTGGAACGGGAGATTTATCAGTCTCGTTCCTAACGTTCGTCCTCGTTATGCGGAGAGCTGAACGTTCGGTATTTTATGTTCTTGGAACTGATGAGGAAAATGACACTAAAGTGAAAGATTATAAAGGATGAACAATATATGAGATAAATTAAAGGTTGTGGATTTTGGGACGAGCGTTCCAGGGAGGAACGACTCTTGGATGAATATTGGAATTTGTAAAGTATGAATGTGGACAAAGCTTGGCTGGCGATTCGTCCTGATGTTCCGTGAGTACTCGTCCTCACGTAGAGGGGAGTAGGTCATGTGTGGGAACGGCAGGAGGTCCTAGTCCTTAGGGGTACTTTGGATGGAACGGACTAACCTCGGGTGGCAGCTGATGAGAATTCCAGTTACTACATCACCTGGGTGCACGAACGCCGTAGCTACACAGAATTCATACAGTCCGGACAGTCGATCTAGTATCAGGGTTTGATTTGAATTGTTTATTGGAATGTGTTTGAATGTGCTTGCATATGAAAATGTATGTTATTACTTGAATTAAATTACATAAGCTTACCCTGTGTCTTCTTTGTGTTGTCTTGTCCTTGTACGTCCGTCTTGTCTTTGCAATGATCATCCGTGTGGATGTGAGCAGATGGAGACGCGCTACTGGAAGAGGCGCTGGAAGAAGGAAATTTGGAGGAAGAGAACCTCGTCGACGTGGAAGTTAAGGCCGAACCGTAGTACGTTCGGTTAGTAGTATAGTTTAGTTAGTATAAGGTGTCGTTCGGTCACCTTTTTCTTTTTT
>NW_025901789.1:41375-118682 GCF_018835915.1 Vigna umbellata | reverse complement strand
AAACAAACCGGATCCATTTGCACTTCTTCCTGTCTGTCCTGTCAAAATATTCTCTCCTCTACTACTCCCTTAATGCCTTCTGGATATTATAGAAAGTTGTAGGAGTGGTTTTCTCTCAGTTTCCTTTTCTTTCCTGAGAACGTTAAGTTCTCATATCTCTTCAGAAAACTTAAGTGTCAACAGGAATAAAAAAACTGTTCCGTGCTTTTTGATATGTTAAGTTAACTTTATTAAATACCAAAAATGGCCCGGTTAGTTTGATGAGAAGGAGAGGGATTAATTTTAATAACTCTAAAAATAACCCCAATAACTTTAATACTTTAAATATTCTAATCATCATCACTTAGAATCCTTACATTACAAGTTAACTTTAAATTACATGAACCATGTAAATTATTAATATAATTTAACATTCTCCCACTTGGTTCATGTGAGACTTGAAGATCTAAAATAAACTTTAAGTGCGCACTATTCATTAGAATTATCAAGTCATAATCCTTAGTATGAATTGAAATAATCGGTCATGGCGGGCAAAAAGTCAGTGATCGACAAGATTCCGTTCAGTTGATTCAACATAATCAAAACAACTCAACATAACTTTCAATCAATCTGATAACTTCATGGCTCTAAAGGAGGAGGAACCCTATCATGTCACCACAATCATAATACATGTAATATAATTTTACGGTGGGGGGAAACACATAGAATAAAGGAGAAAACATAACTTTAATTGAAATCACAAGTCATAACAATACAAAGCATTAACTATACATATCTAATAGATAGATAAACAACCAATTCATGTTAACATTGACTTTTACTGTGTATTGTGGGAATTGTGAGTATCATGAAAATTCAAGATCCTGTGTGTTGTTTTCATTTAATTGAAAATTAAAGATTTGCTTACATTTCTTTTTCAACCGTTTTTTCTTATGTTATGATAATGTGGATGAGTTTTGAAGCGTGAAAAAAAGAAGAGATGGTAAAATCAAAGTGGGAAGTATTGAAAGAAAAAGTTGTTTAGAGAGGGGAATAAGTCAATTGTTCCCACAAGATGAGATGAGAGGAACGTGCAATGGAGCCTTTCTTTTATCACTAGCCATTTATCAGATCCACAATGGGAAAACCTTTTGGTTTGACTCATTTTGTAGTTTATGCTCTGCTTCTTTGACCCGTAAGGATAAGAAATCTCCTTTTTGTAGGGTTTTTCTTTTTGGTATAATAAAAACTTATATTTTTCTCCTATTCATACGTGATTGCTTCATTGATAGTGTTCCTATGTTAAAATATACATAGGTAAACTAGTTTTATGTCTAAATGGACATGTAACAGATAGTTTTTGAAGTCTACTTTCCTACCAATTCCTTTTATTACATATGTCGAGATATTATCTACATTGTTAATGTCGATGTGTATTCTTCTAACATAGGTGAGGTGATTATGGTGCAAATGTTTACAAAAATATTATGACGTTCAAGTTAATTACTAACAATAAATAATAAAATTATGATAAATGATTACTATTGACATATTTCATGAACAATAACTATATATATAGTACTTGGATGAGTCGTGTATGTTGAGTTTAGGATTCATAAGCTTATATTGTTTTAAGGTTTTCTAACTCGCTTAGTTATCTTTAATCTTTTTGTGATATTCCTATTGTTTACGTAGATTTGTATTACAAGGTTGTAGTACGAATCTGTAGTCCATAATGAGTCTTTAGTGTAGGATGAGACTTCATCAACCTTCCTTAGATTAAAATGTCTTCAACCTCTTCCAATGTCTCAACTCAATCTTGTATGTTCACATTATATATTCAAGCTAATGTGTTCTAAACTTGAACTTGCTTCTCGTTCAATTAATTATAAACATTTTACAGTTGTTTATAAAAAAAGTTTATTCAATCATATCTAAAATATTCACATCTTACCTGCATCTAAACATTTTATTCATAAATAATAATTACTTTTAAATTTATTGTATTACTTTAAATTTAATAAGGTTTTAATGTTTAATTAGTATTTTAGTCTTTATTTTGAAGAGAATCATCTACAACAAAGAAGATGAAAGGGTGTGAGAGAGAAAGAAAGAAATGAATGAATGAAAAAAGCACACATAAATAAGAAAATAAAACAAAAAAATATAGAAAATTTTGGAAAAAAAAGAAAGAAAAAGTTCAATATACTAACGTGTAACATTCACAAAACGGTGTTAACTCCAATTTAGCAAAAATATCAATACTGTGTGATTTTAAACAAAACTGAGATTCAAGTAAATAAAAAATATATTAAAAATCAATTAAATATTTGTCTTTCATACATAAATTAAAGTACTAATTAAACCTTATGAAATTGATATTATTAACTCGTGTGTTTACTTTTATATTTGTATTTGAATGTTTGTAAACTAAAACTCGATTCATGTTAAAAAATTTACATTGACTGGAAAAAAAAATAGTTTATAGTGAAGGTAAATTTCACTTTACTAAAGTATTAAATTAGATATAAAGTTTACTTTCTAAAATGATATTAAATAATCCAAAATTTATTTTAGTGATATTTTTTGTTTTTTAAGTCTATCATACTATTATCAAACCATTTTTAATATTTAATTTCATACCTAATTAATATATATATATATATATATATATATATATATATATATATAATAAGATCAATGATTGATTCAAGACCATGTAAAAAATGATTGGAGACTCTTCTTTATTAAAAAAATACGAGTTTATTAATGTCAAACTGATTCATTCTTTCAAGGGCATAACGCTCAAACAAAGCATTAAATATATTTTATATTTCTAAAATATTAAATATACTTACTTCTTATTTAATATATTTTTATTAAATAATGTAAATACTTGTAGAAAATTATAGCATTAGTGTCTATAATTCATATCACAAAGCAAATATTTTTTATGCGTAAAACCAAATAGGTTCTTAATTTTCAACAGGGTAATGAAATTTCATTAATCATGTACAGAGAAGAATTTAAGCGTTAACCGAAAATACCTTCACACTACAAACCGAAAACTAGTTAATGTGAGACGGTATGAGAATTTGAAACTTAAAAATGAAGGAAGGGAATTTGAAGAATTAATGTTACTTAACAATAAAAGTATCATGGGTTGAATGTAAATGTTTATTATGGCAGCTAAGCAAATTTAGGTTGTTTTCTTAAAAAAAAAATGTGGAAGCGACAAGGTTGAACAAGACCAGTTCCCATGTTGGCAGTCCAAGTCGAAGGCCGTAATCTAACACACGGCGTCGTGTTCACTCCGTAACCTACTAGAAGCGCCGCCTCATTCATGTCTCTTTGATTAACTTAACATACCACACAGCAATTCTTCTTTTCTCATCAAAATTACTACTTTATTATGCTTTTTCCTCTTCTCTATTCTATCACTAATCTTATTTTTATAATAGTAAAAATTATTATCAATTACTACTATTGTTATGTATTATTGTTCTTGGCCACCAAAGAGATGTTGAGGGTGGACTTTTTCTTCCAAAATTTTCAATCTTCTTTTCAGTCCCATTCACCACCCATCCCTCTTCTCCCTCTCTTCTCTGTTTAAAACTCTTGTAATTTCTTTCTCAACTTGCATGCTCTTCCCTGACTCAAAAAACCACCAATTCTTTCACTTCTTACAATTATTATTATTTTTATTATTTTTTAAGGACTACAAGCATAAGGGTGGGTTATTATATCAGTTTCTGATTTAGATGAGCTGAGCTGCAAAAAAAGTTTCTTCTGTTATTCTTTCTGTACAAAAAGTTTGGAATTTTGATATGGGGGGGCTTTGTTCAAAGTCTGCCAAAGGTGACAAGGTGTTTGCTAAAGCGGATGCACATTCTGATAACCATAAATCTGATGGCAAGAACCACAAGTCCAACATCATGGTGCCCGGTGATTTGACAAGTGCAGGGGATCATGGAGTGAACAAGAAAAAGCAAGAAGGTGCAGCTGCTGCACCTGCAGGGACCGGTTCTGAAGATTTCTATGATGGAATCCCACGGTATACTGATTCATTTCCCCATAAGTCTAGGTCAGTAAGATCAAGGCAAGCTGTGGCAAAGGTTGGTTATTTTTTGTTTCTCTTCCTCTTTCTTCCGCTTCACCAATATCTTTTTTGTTATGCAACATTCTGTTTCTTGCTCGACCTGTTAGCTGATCAATCAGTAATCTGAGTCTACCGAAACCTGGTATACTTGTGAACCATGTTGTAATCGGTAATGGATTGGGTTAGATAGATCCAGAGTGAAAGTAGAGTTGTCCTCAAGCTACTGCTTTAGATTTTATTTTTGTTTGTTTATTTTGTTCTCAGGTGTAGTGATTGACAAAGATGGTGTTATTGGCAATGCAAATTTTGTTAGTTTATGTTACACGTTTGATTTGGATTGAAGGGATAGCTTTTAGGGGATGAGATTTATGCAAGGATTGGTTGGACGTTGTGGATGGGAGACGCTATGTTGCTGTGTGATGAAGAATTTTAAATATCATAGTTTATGTATACTTCTGCCTTGAGGTTAGGTTAGGTTGCTTGTCCTTGTCAGTATCGGGGTTGGTTGAGCTTTGGGCTTTGGGATTTCACCCTTGTTGAGTATGGATATTAAGTATTTGACTTTCTTTGGAGAATTTTCCTCGTTTGACTATTCTTGCTGTTTTCAGTTTAGCATTAGCGCCAAACTTCTTTCAAATTGCACAGTCACTGACTTCACAAAAGCACGTCGGAAAGTAGTATATCAAGCTTAGAAACACACTACCTAGGTTGGTCTAGGCAGTGTTGTTTCAGTTTAAGATAATGCCATTGGAAAGTCATTGTTGGAAGTGTTATTGCTGTTTAAGAGATAATGTTAGCAGAAACCACAACTTCCCAATTTCATTGTTGGTTTTTTCACTACCCGTATTGCATCTCAAGTCAAGAATGAGTTTTCTACAACATGAGGGGATAAATGTAGTATTATGAACTATCGTTTAAGACCACGGATATGAGCTTTACACCAAGCACAAGAAACCTCGCCGATATAAACTCTATACTATATTAGAAAGTGAATTTATATCAAACTCAATCCTACAAAAGCATGTTGAGGATTGTACCTACTTGTATAGTTTATTTTAGTTATATCTCTAGACATTGTGGAATTTGTAATATATGTCTTTATCAACTTGGAATTTCTGAACTCAATTGTTTGGGATATATAGTTTTTGGACAGGTTAATCTACCTGGTTTACCTTTACCTGAGTCTTAGGTTAGGTTTTCTAGTCTAGCATTAGTACAATTTTTTTCTTTTACCTTAGGGTTTTATCTTTCTTGTTGAATTTCAAATATTAGGAAATTGACAATTTTTTATCTTTTGAGATGCTTTATACATTTTTGTTTTTTATTTTCGTGGGGGAAGGCGAGGGTTGTTTTTTAAAATTTTGGAGTAAGGAATAATTAAAGACTATGAAATACAAAACTTTATACAGAAGTTTCAAGGAGATAATAAGAGAACTAAAAATTTGAGTGACCAATGTCCTAAATTTAATGAATCGTGGACTAGTAGTCTGTTATTGGTTGAAATTGAAGTACTTCCTTCTATTGTCACATAACATTCTTCATCTTTTTTCCCTTATTTTTTAATTTAACCCTGCCAAACATTCTTAATCTTAGGTATAGTGTTCCTATACTTTCAGTAGACTAAACATGAGGCTAAAATTGAAGCTATGTACTGAGATATTTGTATTTCAGGTCTCAGAGGTGAGTTTACGCCTGGGCAGAGCTGGTATTGATGTTTTGGACACTCTTGGGAGCAGCATGACAAATTTAAGTGGTGGAGGGTTTGTATCTGGTGCTGTGATGAAGGGGAATGAAATTGGTATTTTAGCATTTGAAGTTGCAAACACGATTGTCAAGGGTTTTAGTCTTATGGAATCTCTTTCAGCAAAAAGTATTAAGCACTTAAAAGAAGAGGTTCTTCCGTTAGGGGGTGTGCAAGATTTAGTGTCAAAGGATACGGATGAACTTCTCAGGATTGTTGCTGCAGATAAGAGGTAACTATTGAATTTGGTCAAATTCCTAACAAGGGGCCTTCCTGACCAGGCCAACTTCCAACTGTTAGTTTACCACAACTTTATACATCCCAAACTGTAAGTGATTTTTATTTATGTTTTCAGGGATGAGTTGAAAATATTTTCTGATGAGGTAATTCGATTTGGAAATCGTTCAAAGGATCCTCAGTGGCACAACTTGGACCGATACTTTGAGAAGTAATATAAATTGTATTCACTCAATTCATCTACATATTTAGTCTTTCAGGATAACAAATTTTAGCCTTTCGAATTTTCATTCTGACCCATCTTTTGGCAAATTTTAGAATTAGCAAAGAACATAATTCTCCAAGACAATCAAAGGACGAGGCTGAATTACTAATGAAACAGTTGATGACTTTGGTTCAGTTTACAGCTGTGAGTTTATTCCTTTACTGAAGAAATATGTACTGTTACTTCTGGTAGTTGCTTTTAAAGCTGAAGAAGAGAATGTTTATTTTTTTTTTGTAAAAGTAAATCACTCAGGTGGTTAGTTCAATCACTTAAATGGTTACATTTTAACCACTCTTTGAATATTTTAAATACTTGAGTAATTAATTGTTCCTTAATTGGACTTTTTTAGCAAAGTTTAATTTTTTCTATTCAAGGATGTCTTATTGAGGAAATTGAATTGAAGATGTTTCACTACTTTTCTTATACGTGTGTAGCATATCAATTGCATTTGGTTTTTTGCTTTCTATCCCTCGCTTTCTTATTCCTCCTTTGTGACTCTTATCTGAATCAAGATTTATGCTCGTAGTTAATTTGAATTACTGTATTAGTTCAACTTGTAATCCTTGAGTGTTAAACGGTTATAATTTCTATCACCTATCACCACCCTGTTGTAAATCTTGTAATCTATTAATTAGACAGTTTAATATATAGAAGTAAGAGTAGTTGAATACTACTTCATAATAATACAATGATTTGGAATGAAACAAGTGTGATGCTTGGATATACTTTCTTTCTACAACGATTGAATATGTATAAATTGATTCTTGTTGAAGGAATATGACCTCATAAATAATTGCGAAATCATTATATTTTCTTATTTATAAATAGTTGGCTTGATTAAATAATCTGAGGTGGAATAGCTGTATTTATTGCTCATTGTTTGGTATCTTCTCATATTTACTTGCTCATATTCATGAAAAAAAGGAAACGTGACTCAATTTGAATCTGTGTTTTTGAAAAATTATCTCCAATGTTTTCATGGGTACAACCAATGGCTCTATAATATATCTACACGGCGTGAACTTGTTGACCTGCATTTTTTTAGTTCATTCAACTTTGTCTTTGTTTCTTTGTGTTTATGTGTGATTTAAATCTGAAAGAAATGGGCAAATAAATTTTTATGTCCTCAGGAATTATACCATGAGCTACATGCTTTGGATAGATTTGCACAAGATTATCAGCATAAACGTGAAGAAGACGATAATTTTGGTGCAGCTCAAAATGGTAATTGAAGAGTATTATTTATGACATAATCTGCAGTTTTTTTTTTTTTTTGACAGAGTGATTATAAATATTGTATTTTGGCACACACTATTTCAAGTTAACATGGGACTATTTTTTTCCATTACACATCCAAAATTCTATTAAGGGTTATAATTTGGAAGAGAAGAGTAAATTTGGTATTCTAAAATAAACATTTAGGGGTTGGAGTGTGTGAAACTTAGACAAGACTCACTGAGCATAACTGATTCTGACCTGGTGGTGAAAGATAACACACACACATTAGTGCTTGTATTGAAAATGATCCCCAAATGTTTGCGCAGTTCAATTCATGGTTTAAGATTCCCATAAATTATAGTGAAATTATCCTTTACTTTTACGTACGGCCACACAATACACCCAGGACTTTTATTAGTCCTATGTTTACTACTGTGGTTATTATCAAACTAAACAAATAGAGAGTAGAATTATTTTTCGCTGGATTCTGAAATGAACATAAAAACTAGGTTGGATTTGTTTAGACTGTTTTAATTTGGTTTTTCTGTTCTGAATGCCTTCATTTGCATTGGGTAAGTAATCCCATGGCAACTCACCCTTATTAAAAAATAATAGTGTATGTCTGCTCATTCAGGTGATTGTTCCAAAGCACATCTTTTCATTTTCATTTGATTTTTTTTGGTGCCTGAGCTGTGATTCTTGTTGAGCATGTGCATGGAAGCACAATGCATCGGTTATTATATGTTTCACTTTTAAAGGAAAAGTCACTCTAAGCTAGAAGTTTGACTGTGCTATCTTGAGCAATATTTCTATAGGCAATTTCTTGTGTATAAAATGTTCACTATCTCATCATCATGTAGGTGGTGGCCTTTCAATCTTGAGGGCAGAACTTAGAAATCAAAAGAAGCAAGTTAAACATTTGAAAAAAAAGTCACTCTGGTCCAGAAGTTTGGAGGAGGTAACTTCAGATTACTACTGCACATGAATGATTATCATCTCTTATTCTCCTCCAATCAACATGTATTATCATTTCATTGCATTTGATCAATGTATAATACAATAACTAGCAAAGATACTCTAATATGTTTATTGATAGAGGTGGGTTCATTTTGAGCATAACATGAAGGTGAAGTTGAGAAAAGTGGAGTGTAATTTATAATCTGATGGATTACAGGTTATGGAGAAGCTAGTAGAGATGGTTCATTTTTTGCATTTGGAGATAAACAGTGTCTTTGGCACTGCAGGTATGTACCCACTAAAGGCATCAGGATTTTACTTGCTATGTTATCTGCTTCTAATCTCACCTCCTTTAATCATTATTCATCGATCCAACAGTTTATTTGATATCATTGATAAATTTCAGCCTTTTTTCTCTTATTTCTTAGTTTTGAGAAATTTGTAGAATTTCAATGGGAGATGGGAGGGAAAGAGGGGTGGGTGGGGGGATGCAGGGAAGGAAAGTAATTTGGATTCATTCTCATCAAATTACTCTTCAGATCAAGTTGTAATGAAAGCTGTGTTTTTGTTCGTGATTGTAATGGTATTTATCCATGGTTACCTGCAGATGACCACAAACCATTAATTCAAACCATCAGCAATCGCCAAAGACTGGGTCCTGCAGGCCTTGCTTTGCATTATGCTAATATAGTGCTCCAAATTGATACTCTTGTAAGTTTTTCTTCTTTATTGTATTCATTTCATAGCTTGGTCTAGGTCAGTCTGTATGCTTGATCTTTTGGTTAAAAGTTCGACTAAAGTAATGTGTAACTTGGCTACTCGCCCGTGATTTTTGATTCAAGACTCTTAAGAATTTATCAGGCCGTACACTTATTTTTTACCTTTTGCTAATTGGTATATTAATTTTTTGTGGCGGAATCAGTTTCCTGGTCTGTATCATGTGTAATCATTCTAGTTCATAGTTGTTTAAATAATTGTCTGTTTACTGCCATGTGTGTGATTAAGCTTATGTACTATAGAACCTTCCTCTTAGCCCTTGTTGATGCTGTCAGGTTGCCAGATCCAGTTCTATGCCTGCAAATACAAGGGACGCATTGTATCAGAGCTTGCCTCCTAATATAAAATTATCTTTTCGTTCCAAATTGCCAAGCTTTCATGTTTTAACAGAGGTACAATCTTACTGCTGGTACTTTCTCCTATTATCACTGTTCAAAATTTAAGAGACAGCACAATGCTCTGAAATGTTAAGAGATAAAAACAATATCAAAAGCCTTCAGAGGGTAAAGTGCACAATTGTACGCGTGACATTGTTGATTTATAACCCTTCAATCAGCATTCAACACACTCAATCTCTCATGATCAATCCTCAGCTATACCTTGAATTAACATTCGATACTTAATCCATTGGACATCCCTTATGGCCTTCCTAGATATTTAACAACACATTGCAACTTCATTTTTTATTTGAGCGGCAAGGAAAATGATCAAACAACAAATTAGTATTTCTCTTCTGCTTTCAGCCTTGTACTTTCAACCTATGTACAAAATTTCCTATATTGATTTAGTAATTCTATAGTGTATTTGCCATGTCCCTGTGGTGCTGTTTCCTGCAGCTCACCATATCAGATATTAAACAAGAGATGGAGAAAACATTGCATTGGCTGGTTCCAATTGCTACAAACACAGCCAAGTAAGCAAAATAAGAAATTTTCTTTTAGTACCAATTCATCTGTTTCTAAACGAACTAACTGTTTTTCTTATGGTTGGTTACTCTAAAATTGACTCAGAGCACATCATGGTTTTGGTTGGGTGGGGGAGTGGGCAAGCACTGGGTAAGCAACCTTCTGTTTCTATTTTGAAATTGAAAGTCAGATGTTTTACGGTGTACACTTGTTTCTTCTCTATTGTTATGCTCCTTTTTGTGTTCAAATTTTTGCAGCTCTGAGCTGAATAAGAAGACGATGAAGGCTGATGTGATGAGGATTGAAACGCTTCACCATGCTGATAAAGACAAAGTAGAAAATTATATTCTTGAACTTCTCCTATGGCTTCATCGCTTGGCCGTAAAAAGTAAATCCGGCATTGATATAGGAGAAACCACGTCTACCATAAAGTCCCATGTCGGCTCTACCCTGCAAACAACAAATCAGCAATCTCCAAAAGCCATTCCACCATTGTTAACAAGTGACGAGCAGAAAATGCTGCAAGATGTTAGTAATAAAATTCGTAAAAGAGGGATGAGTAAAAGCTTGGACTTTGACAGTTTGAAGATTGGATTGTCAGATAATGAAAGACTTACCAAGAGCAGCAGTTATTCATCAACAAGTAGAAGCAAGGAATTTTCTTTTAACAGAATTGTGTCTAAGCTTCCTGTTATTGATTTTGTTATTGACAAAAAGAGAGCATTGGATGTGATTGACAGATTAGATGTGGACAGATAAAATGCAACTATTGTTGAGTGCCTTTGAAAGGAAAGGGTAATAGCAAGACACGGACACAAGAAGGACTTGTTTGTGTAGCTATACAACACTACTCACGGCTCAACCTCAAGTGTGGAATGTCAAATTTGGCTACATTTTTGGCACCATGGACTCCTTTGCTTGATTATAGTAGGGTGCTTTGTTTTGGTGAAGTGCTGCTCCACATGATGATGTAGATATGGAATAAAGGAAATTGGTGGGTTGAGATGATAATCATTGTTGTTTGTAGCAGTGTGATTGAAATGGCCACTCGCTATTGGAGCAGGGTGGATTCTGTGTTTTTTGTTCTTGAGAGTGTATAGACAGTGAGGATATGATACTTGTGATTGGTTTTTATTACATGTATAATTGTTGGTTTGGTTACCTTGCATTGACAACAACAAAAAGATACTAGAACAAGAATAAAGTATATTATAACAGAAGATTCTATTTACAGATTAAGTATACAATGCAATGTATACATAAATTTTATTATAACAAAATCATCATCTTATTCATGCTGGAAGGTTCGTCCTCTCTTCATGTATTAGAATAGACAATTGCTCTAGTGTCTTCAAATTCTTTATTATTTCTAATGGCACAAATTGGTATCTATTAATTAAAGTTTTTATCAATTCTTTATTTGCAGTTCAAAAGTCTCACCAAATTAATCTAAATATAAATAACTAATGCAAATGTTATGAGACTTAAACTCTTGACACCCATAACCTGCGTTTGATGCTAGCCGCGTGTTCCACCTCAAGTGCAACCATCGGTGGGTGAGATATGGCTTCCGGATTGAGATTTCAAAATCTCAAAATTATTTTTTGTTTTTGAATTGTATAATATGAAAATTAATTTAAGTTTTCGGATTATATATTCTGAAATGTTTCCAAATATACAGAATATTGATAATTAGACTTTTGATTAAATCATGACTCAAGACACCAATATCCCCTTTTAGTTAACCTTTTGAACAAGACCATGGTGTTATAGAGATGCTTCTCAATCAATGGATATCATGGGCGTTGCCATGCAGATATAAATAATAGGGGGTAAAATATTGGTATGCATTTAATATTTTTATGGTATTAATAAAAATGCACTGAATAGTAAAGATAGAATAAATCAGGATAAAGAAAGTCTCCATTTTTAATTTAGTTTTTTTAGTTTAAGGTAGAGCGATAATTATACTTTGAGTCCCATGTTTACTGATTGAATGAAAATGTCAGTTGTTAATGTCATTTTTAATCTTTTAAAAGTATAAATGAGTTAAAAAGTCCAAAATAAAAAAGTTGAATGATATACAATTAATATTAATTTTTAAATTTTGTTAAATATGGTGTTAGATTTTTTATATGATCAAGTCGAAATAAATGTCATGAATTTTATTAATCTAAAATTTCAAATCCAATTAAACTTATTCAACACAATGTGTATCTTCACACATGGTGAGTGACATGATATTTATGCATCATTGTATAATTGGTTAGTTTCACTTTTTGTGAGGACATTTCCAATATAGATAGGTGTCATATTCAAGATCTTAGACATGATCTATCTTCAAACATCTTTTATACCAGTAAGTGAATAAAATGCTTGGATCAAGGTGTGCTAAGCTTATACTTGCTAATGTATTGCACATGTTCCATACTATCAATTTTTTTATATTTTTTTGCAATAATCTCTTTTCGTTTTAGAATGGATATTTCAATTTGGAATTTTCACAATCACTTGATTTTGCATTCCGAATGACACATTTGTGAAACACTTCATTTCATGTCACTAGTTTTCTTTTAGGAGTATACTGTTTTCATTTCTTCTGGGAAAGCATTGCCATGAATAAAGGATAGTTACAAGTATAATGCTTTTATTTTGCATGCGACTTGTGTATTCCTCACATTTGTATTATACTAAAAGTTCATCTGGAACAACGTATTCACGTACTGCTGAAATCTGTCTTGTGACGACATAGGATTTCTTTTTGAAAGAGCTTATGATAATGGTTTATTGTGTCTTCAAATTACTTTTATAAGTTCTCCAACTAACCAGTGAAAGTAACTTGCAAGCTATATAAAAAATCTCATTCTCTCTTCGATTACTCAGATAAATTTTACGTAAGCATTTGTATGATAAATACTTCAGAACTAAGTTGTTTATCCAAACACAGTATGAAATGAATGTCCCCTCATTGTCTTGAGAGTAAAGTTGAAGTGGAACTACTGCATACAAGTCACTGACAGGAATAGATTCAAACAGTCAGGCAGAAAAAATGCAACGGGCATGACTACACAAGCCTTTCCCAAAACTACAACAAGGAATTCCCCAAAGGTATCTGCAGTGCAGGTATACACAAATAATGACAAATGTACACAGGAAAAGAATCAGTTACTATTATATACACACGTCCATTTCATTGAATTTTACCTGAGGAGACCATCTTCTACAATCCCTCATTTGATAATTTCAAAAATTTCCCACCTCTTCATCAGGTATCACGGTTAAAAGAGAGTATTTTACTTTAAGTGATATCTTTCCCTTCTCCACGAAAAGCCTTGCACCAGAAACAACCCAGTAGCCAGGAAAGTCTTGTGGCCCTCTTGTCATTTCAGTTGTGTCAACAAACCTTAGAAGTTTGGGTGACTGAGTAGGCACAGGAGGCCCCCCAGGATATAAAGCTGAGTTGATGTTCACATCAGATGGCCGGGGTGGCTGTGGCTTTTGTGGACCTGAGAAGTGAGTGCTGATCAATGTTGAGATTATTCCAGACTTCTGGGTCAAGCCAGGAGAACCATCCCACTGAGGTTCTTTGACCCTGGTTGCATGGACAACTTTAGAGAAATGAAGTCTTAGAAATAGAACTTTCTTAAGACCAGTATCTCCAACTTCGAAGTGAGCACCAGTCACAACAGCATGTTCATCATCTGATTGAACAGGAGCTGTGCAAACATGAGAGAAACTCTTCCACTGAACTTTCTCATAGTACTTACGTTCTGAAGAGTCATTGGATGCATTCCCATTAGGCTCATCCTGGAGTTGGAAGGTTTTGGGCAGAGAGGAGAGGTGCTGTAAATGGATTGCCAAGCAGTTACTTCTCTTTCCTTCCAAATACAATCGAAGGCCTGTCACAGGCTTATTTCCCACATCAACCTGTATGTAAGTGGATCAAATTTGTAACAATTATGTACAATACATCTAAATAATGAATGCATTAGCAAACTACTTTTGATGACTAAACAAAGAAACAGAAGGCTCTTTATCAGTACAAATGTGACCAGTAAAATTTGATGTCATTAATGGGTTACTACTTTCTGCAAAAACAATTTAGAAAATATCGGGTACAAAAGTAAACGAGACAAGAGTGACATGCAGCCCCTATAAACATAAAATCTAGTCATTAAATTTTTTAAATGAAATATGAAGTTTGTTCATCTATTCACACATTGATGTGGAAATATACACTAGTTAAGGAGATCATAACAGGAAAAAGGAAAAACCAAATCGTGCTAGTAATGTTTCTAATTTTCACTTTTGGCTAAATTATCCAATTACATAAATGAGATGGTGATTTTAACTCGATAATAAATGTCATCATCCCTGCCCCCAACACACACACACACACAAAAGCAAAGGTACACACATCAAAGGATATATTGTACTCCTCGTCTTTTGAGAACAACTGGACAAATTTAACTAAAAAAATCAGCAAAGTATCCAAAGATAAGCACAAATGGCATAATACAAAGCAGACTATAACCCCTAACTTTAAGGTTGTATTGCTTCTTGTAAAAGAAGGCTATATTTCTTTAGTTTCAAATATCTCTATTGGTGGATTAGCAAAAATGAAAAAGCGGGAAAAATATATATTTTATCACTATAGTTCTGCAAAATTGCAATGTCTTGATGATACAAAAACACAGACAAAATGCTCATATTTATACTGACACTCTACGTCCAGTACAAGAGCAACTAGTACAAACCTAGAACGGCAGCACTTCTAAAACAACAAGAATCCTAATATCCTCATTCTCTCAATTTTAAAATTAAAGAAAACAGAAATAGACCGCATTTTCCTTGTTATGTTTATATAAATGAGGAGGGGGAGGGACATGTATTAAAATCTCCGTTCACATTTATTGAAGATAAGTTGTAGAAATCATAGAGCCAAAGATAACAACAAACCAACTAGATACAAAAAGTTCAACATAAATCTGGTAGCATTACCGGTGTTGTATTTACATAGAGCTTAGGACCCAGGAAACTGAACTGTAAAGATGCAGTATTTTGAGGCTTCCTTTCAGGACCAAGGGCAAGCTCACCAAATACAGGGGCCCATTGCCTTGGAAGCTGGAACTCCAAAAATTGATGCAGTTCATCAATTGGTGGTTTATCTGCAGTCAAATTACATAGGATGATGATTGCATTTTATTAAAAAGACATGTTTTTTAACCTCCAATGCAAGGATTACATTTGTGGCATATATTTAGATCATCTCCAATAGCATACAAAACTATAATAACAATCAGCAATTTGCTGATAATCATTCCCGATGAATTCAGACAAAAAAATGACAAAATGTATAAGATCTTCACAAAGAATCTGAATTTAGTCTATACTCCTATGCAGCATAATAGGACAAAATATATTGAAAATGGTAGACTCTTCGACAACAGAAAAGTTGGAGGGAGATATGGTTTGCATGTCCTATGTTTCATTAAAGCACCAATAGGTTGATGTTCTCACAAAGGGGCTAAACAGCTTGGGTTTCAAGATCTTATAGCCTAACTAGGAATAGAAGACATCTATTTAACACTTGTTTGACAAAGTAAAACTAATTGACATTAAGCAAAGTTGTCTGATAGATATAGAACTTGCAATCTAAGAAATGAGACAAGCAATGTGGGACTTCCCAATACTGCCCTCCACAAATGTATGCCAAACCAAAATATACAATTACGAAGATGAGTTACAGGTTCTGGTACCATGTCAAATTTCATCCTAACAAATTGCGACTATATGAAATTGTCTAACATATATATAAGTCGTATCCCAAGAATTGAGACAGACAATGTGGTACTTCCTAAAACACCCCCCTCCACGGATGTCAGCCAAATCATGTGAACCTACCGTGATAGACAATTACCAATTAGCATTAAGTGAAGTTACCAAACCCACACCCCAAAAGTTAAGGCATGTGGAATTTCCAACACTCCCCTCCCACAAGAATTAAGACTGGCAATACAGAACTTCTGAACACAGCCCTTCCACATATGTATGCCAAATCATGCTAGCCTACCAAAATAGTCCATTACCAATTGGCATTAGGCAACTCACCAAACATGTATACAAGCCACATCCCAACAATCGAGACCCACCCCCCAAAGAATCAAAATAGGCAATTACTAAGTTGAACTCTAGGCTCTCATAACATGTCATATTTCAACTTAAAACCAAAGAACATTAATGAAATTGTCTAAGCGATATACAAGTCACCCCAAGAATTAAGGGGGGTGATGTGAGACTTTCCAACATCCCCTCCCACCCCAAGATGTAGGTGTGTAAACATTAGTATAATTATTAGGAAAATAAACTAAAAATCCTTTAAATTTGGGGATTCATATAGAAAACTAATTTGATGGCTTTTTATTCCTTTCACTAGGACTGATTATGTTCCTTCTCTGCACTGAGTATCATGCTATCTATTTTTTGATGTATCATCTTATTGAATCAAGAAGATTTTGTTCTCCCATTGAGGCATTACAATGGTGTAAGATGGGAGCGAGTTTGATTATCTTATCCTTATCTCTGAAGTAAAAATTCATTCTCATCCTTATAGTCAATAGGTATAAGTTTTTTGTTTCATCCTCATTTGCATCCCCATCGACTATCAGATATACTTATATCAACCTCCTTACTATTTCAAATATTAATTAAAACAACTCTTTTTTTACGAAAAGATAAAAACCATAGCAAATGAAGCATGATATTATACAAAAATCAATGTCAAAAGAGTACACAATCTAAAGGTTTATGCAATTAAACACTTAAAATTAAGAGTTAAATATTCTAATATGAAAAAAGAAACAAAAAAATATTAAAAATAAGTAGAAATAAAATGTGTGCCCTAAAATCAATTTGATTTAATGAAATTGAAGTTTGTGTTTCGTGAAATGTAAAACATCATTTGAACGAAACCGCATGAATGAAAAAATGTGTAATAAAGGTTGTGATATAAAAGATGTATCCTAAGGATCAAAATAAACTTTGTGAATATTGAATAAGATGAACAATAATTGAGAATGAATGAAAAATTGTGTAGCAAAAGAAAGAAAGAAGGGTTTTCCGAATGTTACGAAACTAAGGACAAGAGAAACTAAGGTCAATAGAAAAAGTAAAGATAAGTTTTTTAGGTTACCTAAAACTATAAGTGTTTTAGTAATTTAAAACGAGGATGAGTATAAAATATACCGAAATGAGATAGATATATTCATACTCATCCCCATATTCAATTTCAAAAGTCAGATATTACTCATATCCATAATCGGTCAATGTGGGCATTGTCCATCAAAATTAGGATCGTTTCAAATAATATTCAGAGGGACAAGTTTATTTGTCATCCCTACTTCCATTGTAGTTTTTTCTTCACAGTAACTAATGTTCACCACCTGGACCCCATTTTAACTAAAGTTGCTTGATTATCTGTATAACATGTATTGCATTACTGAATAGCATAATTATATATCAATATTGGTCAGCAATGCATAGCAACTAATCCCAAAAGCTCTAGATATATGGAGATGACTGATTCTGACTTTTTACATATGATTAAATAACTTATACCATGTGCATATAAATGCTAAAAAATTTAAAGTTACACAAGATTCATGATATATTCATAATAAACAATAAAAGGTCATAAGTTTAAGAAAAACATACAAGTAAATAAGATAGGTCAAGGAAACAAACAAAATCTAAATGCATATCTATATTTCAAATTTCAAATACAAGACATATTAAACATTCATAAGAAGTGAGAGTGGGTGTTGCACATAAAAAAGAACATAGATGGTTGGGGATTCAGAACTCACAATTAAAATGACTCAGAGTTCAAAATAGAGAAAAGAAGAGAAGGTGAGTGACCCAAGATATATTGCTGGAAATAGGTGGGTGTTAGTCAAACAGTGTGGGTGTCTCGTAGTAAAAGCATGGGAAACTGCATCCATTAGTGATTTTTTAAAATTTTAAAGAGGAAGGCAATCTCAACTTTGCCCTGAAAATTCCCAAAACGCTGCTATTTTGGGGGCCAGAATGGGTTGCTAAAAATGCCACACTCTACAGCTTCTATTTTAACTGCCATTGCAAAACTCACTGCAGTTCAAAACAGTGGTGGCACATGACATCACCACAAGGCTATGGCGCACCACTGATAACTATGCTAAAGAGAAATTACGAGTTTTTCTAACAAATCAAAACAGATCACATCTAACTAAAATTTAAAGCTAAATCTAAAAATGGCTAAAGGAGTCACACTTAGCTGCTTACATCGTAAATAGAGGTTCATCGCATGAGTTAAATATCCACTTCCATTTATTCCACCAAGTAGAGATGTAATTGGTACAAATGACATTGATATCACATCAGGTTGAGACAAAACAGTTTGACACCACTCACTATGGGACAAAGATTTTTTCCCATTTCCACCTTTCCTCTTGCACAAGAACTTGATATCCTGCACCTATATTGTTTAATGAAAAGAGAAAAGAAATAAGAATAATTATTGTGT
This sequence comes from Vigna umbellata, assembly GCF_018835915.1. The sequence goes on along the minus strand of NW_025901789.1, from coordinate 99,944 downwards.
GATCTTTGTATTATTTATTTTATTTTTACCAGTGGACCAAGAGGACATTGATACTGAAAAGGGCATCAATTTGATGACTACCTTGGCTGGAACCATTAAATCAACTATGCATCGAGGCAAAAACAACCAAATTCAGATGCTAAAATGCTGGTAGTATTCAACATGAAAATACTGGGTTGAACATACAATTTCAAAGATTAAATATCTAGAACAAAATGACACAAATAATTATGGATTAATAAAATTCTAAAACAAAAACAGATAGAACAAGAAAAGTATCTTTAGTAACAATATTAAAATTTGCATCAGAAAACACATGAAATTTTAAAAAATAAAGTTGAACAAACAAGTTGATCGGCTATATGTTACACACCAATTTAAATTTCAAAAAATTAGTAAAGGAATCTGGTAGTAAGCCCAAACCAATACGAGAAACCTGAAGGATCCCAAACCTAGCATAAATTCAATTTTTAAAATAAAATGTATTTACCTCTGATTCATAGTAGGAACCAGCTTGAATATCCATAAAACCTAGAGCATTGTCCTGCATAGGTCAATGTAATATTTTCGTCAGAAAAAAGAATAAATGTTAATAAATGGACTGACTTTACCTCAAATAAATGGTATCTAACCCTATATCCCACAGGATGGTCCTTAGAATTTCTTTATTTTCATTTGATCTGTTTTTCTTATTTTAGTGATTCTTCAGTCTTAATAGCAAATATATTATACTTTCATTGTTGCTCCTGATTTAAAAAAATTCATCGGAGGACACAAAATGAAACATTTTAAGTTTCTTTCTAAACTACCACTTACAATGTAAAGCGTTTCAATACACGATTCCTTTAACTTATGAGTTAGGACATAATACAGGATGTCCAAAGTGACTTATCACCAAAATATTCTAGTCTTTTACTGGAAATATATATTTACATTAGTAAAGGACTTGAATATCCTTTTTATTAAAGACCAGGATAATCATGTTATCTAACATTAGACATATCCTACAATCTAAAGATCAATATCACCTGAATATAAGCTTTATAATTTTAAAATTTTTGAAAGCTTCTACACACTCAATGAAACTGGCCAATATTTACAAAATCACAACAATTTTTTTCCTAGTAAGTGGAGTCTTAGTTTTAGTTGCATGAATCCTCTTAGAAAGTGGACTTTAAGTCCATCTCCAACAAATCCAACATTGCTATTGTATTCTAAGACTGAGTCTTTGGAAAGCCCACATGAGCACAAGGGTTTTTTATGGTTTCTCGTAAGACTTATTCTCATCTTCCATTGTCACTATTTATTCGGCCATGCTCCATGTGATCAATTCTTCTTACAGGACCTTCTATAGTTCTTCATCTCACATGACCAAACTGTCTTTGGAGAAATCATATAATGTTTCCTCAACTGGTGTTTTTCTCTCAAGATACACATTTCTAATTATATCTTTTGTTGTATGTTTGATACGAATGAAGGAGAAGGAGTGCAAGGGCAGAGTAGGAAAATCCACCAGGTTTATGAGAGGAAAAAGTGGAAACCCGTCACTTGGGGGCCCACATGCACACATCCTTGGTTCTGAAATAACAGAATGGCTGATGTGGCAGGTTTGAAATCATGGGGGTATCTTTTCGTTAGAGGAGAGAGGGAATAAAGAGAGTGAGGGGAGAATTACGTGGGGAGGAAAAAAAAGAGGAGGACCTGGGAACTTTCAGAGGGCAGAGAGAATTACATTCTCTCTAATTTTGGTTCTTTATTCTGAATAGTACGAACTCAGAATTACTGAATATAGAAAACGGTATTTTTTCCCTTGTTTCTTGTGTTTCTATATGAGGATCCTTAACAATGTTACTCATCCACTACAACATTATCAACTTTGCGACACATAGCTTATGTTCTTGCTTGCATTTTAGCACCCAAAACTAATGGAATGCATTCTTTTTCCAACTGACTGCTTGAACACAATGAATAAAAATCAGTGAGTTACATTATGACATACAAATTTAGTACCATAACTCCTAAAGCATTTTGTATTCATGGGTAGTTTTGATGTCTAGGGAGTTGCATTAGCCTAGGAAATATTCCTCAATAAGTCTATCAAGAGCTACATATGTATAACATGCAGAACATATATACTAAATTTTGTTGAATAAAATAAAGAATTCACATTAGATTTATCAGTGGCAGGCAACAGAATATGTTGGAAGGCCAAAACTCCACCAATATAAGCATGGCAGTGTGGTGGCCTATGGGCCCAGTATCCGCCACACTGGGCCTCCCTTCACAAATTGCCTATGGTGCTCACCCAAACAACCTGTCACACCATTCCATCACAGCAGCCATGGCGCCACTATTTAACAACATTGAATCTTATTCCCTATATTCTCTCTAAAATATGCTAGCTTCCTTTTTATCTCCCTCTCTAAATTCAACATGGTAAGAAAGTGTTACCGTCCACCATTGAACTAGAGATATGATAAATGTAATCCTTATTTGGGTATGCTCACCTTACAAATTAAATTTGCAAGATTAAGTTAGACTCAGCCCAAATTCTTATCATTGGGTCACCCGTATTTCCCGTGCACTAGATATTTATTTCCATGCTGGAGGGGATATTGCTATTAGGTTATCTACATTTGTCCACCCTCCAAATGTCTAATACTGAGCATTGAGGGGGGGAGGGGGGGTGAAGGGGATATTGATATCTCACATTCTCTAGAAATGTGGCCAATGTAGTATTTATAAACCTTGGACAGTTCAGATCTCACCTTAAGACCCTTCAAATTTGGACTCCCAAAACTTTCATGTATTTATTGTTTCCTCAGCCTGTATTCCAGCATCCTGAAACACAAATTCCACTTTGTATCCAATTGTTTTATATGTCAGTGCTTTTTATTTTGTCTCCTCTGTTCTGATACCGCTGATTTCCGCTCTCCACCATTGTGTTATCTCATTTGACACATTCAGTCACTGTTCTGGTCACTGATGCTGTAGTCCACCATACCAGAAAAAAATAATTTCTAGCACACTATTATTGCCAGTGACATTTTCAACAACTAGCCACTTTTACGTTCTCTATTGAGTCACAGCAGAAGCTACAAGCCTCTACATTCACTATCCATATTGACGTGATTTTGTTATCAAGAGCATGTAAGATGTCGATTAAAAATGTTGTCAAACCATTGGATATGATTGAGTACGAACCTACCTTCCAAGCCAATCTTGTGAAACTGACTTAGACTTAAAATTTACTTTTTAGGATGGTATGAAGGCTATCCTATCAAAGTTTGTCGAATCTATCATGTCATCCGCTATCGAGTTTTATTAGACCACCATCCACAAATGAGGTATGTTGGAAATCCCACACTAACTAAATATATGGTCAAACTCAAATCTCCACCTCTAAATTCCACATCCACGAAATACAAATCTTACAATCTCCATCCAAATCTTGCTGGATAAGTCCTTCTTACTTCCACTTGATAAAAAAGAAATTGATTCAAAAGTTTGCCTTCACAACTGTAGTATAGCACTGATTCCATCTTTCAACTTCCTCATCAGGTATCATACAAAAAAGAGCATACCCTAATTGTAAAATGGTGTAACCTTATAGAATTTACAAAAGTTGATGAGAATAAAAATAAAATTGAACTAGAAAAACTTCAAACCTTTGCCTTTTCATTAACCCTCCCACCAACGAAGAATTCATCTGCCATGTCCTTCAACTTTTTCTGTACAACAGCAGGTTGGACAGTAGATGAGTACTGCTGCTTTGCATAGATTATATCAGTTCCTCCTATTTTCACCCCAACTATAACATGAGTTCCATACTTCTCGATGAATCTGAAATGACCAGATCAAATATGAGTGGATTTGTTAATTGAAATGAATGGAAAAGGAGGCATGTATGTATTGGCATACACTTATGAACAAGGTTATCAAACTCCCCAGTTTATTCTTAAACTCTTACAAATTTACGTCCTAGATAGAGAAAATAAGTTAACTTGCTATCGAACTCTTTCTTGATTAAACTCTATAAAGTCATGATGAATTAGCATAAAATCTCAAGTCAAGAACCAAATAAAAAAGTTTGAAATCAAAAGCAATTTTTTCCCACCTTTTTTACCCAAGAACGACAGTATTTTATTTACTCATAAAATTTGAAGAAATTTTCTTCTTTTTGAAATGTTTTCACGTTAAGAACTTGATTTTATGAATTTATATATGATTTAGTCACAGATGTAGTTTAATCTTATTTACCTCTAATGTATTATCACACTTTATTATCATGAGTTGCTACTTTTTTTTATTATGATAAGGAAATATTGAATTATTGTTGTATCAAGAGTATTATGTTATGTATCTGATCATTAATAGATTTGTTAATGTTTTATATCAAGAAAACTCTCGCGAATTTCCCAATTGAATCTACAAGTTGAGTTTATCAAAGCTCCATGAGTTCATGAAAAGTCTGGAGTCTGACAACCTACGAGACTGTGTGCTAGCTATAGTAAGCTTTTTCTGGACAACTATTGAACACATCAACTATGCATAATTCTATATTTTGCTGAATCAAGGAAGTACCTTGTCAAGGCAGCCGGATCCCAGGATGAAGGAACAGCTTGTTTGACATGATCTTGAAGAACTAGCTGCGCTCTCTCAAATGCAATGTTGTAGAGTGTGATGGATACACCATCAAAAGCAAGAGTCTTGGTATCGGCAGCATCCTTTTGCCAAACTGATGTAAACCCAAATGCAACGTTGAAATGGCCCGTTGGAATCTTACCAGACAGAGACAACTCCTGGTTGAACTGCTCTGACATCTAAAACGAAGTACAACATAGTATTAAAGAAATCCTCCACTTGTCAACAACAACATAGTATCCATCAACCTCTAAAACAAACATGATATCATCACACATTAAATTTCTCTTCCATATCATATCTAACTACTTTTCTTCTTATCTATCTAGTCATTTTTCATCACATAACTTGTCACATCCACCACTTTCTCTTTTATTTTCTTTTTCTTTTTATCTCTCGTTTCCTCCCATCCATATACCCCAGAAAAATGGGGCGTGCATTCACCATAAAAACAGAGAAAATCGTTTTTTGATAAAAAAGAAAAGCATTCCAACACGGACAAAAACAACTTGTGCCATTTGGCAATATTCACAAACAGCTCCCCAGCTATAAGACATGGCATGATGTCAAATCTGTGATTGAAGTTAATTTGAAGACACATCGTTCCATTATTTCCAATTAATTTTAAAATAAACAAATCCTTCTTCTCCACCCGCATTAATAAACTTCAAACTTGGTTACCAAAATGAAACCTTGGACTCAAACCAAAACAATCATTTCTGTACACAACCAAATTCAAGCTTGGTTAGCAGAATAAAACCTTTCGCTTAAAACCCGTTCTAAAAGTCAAAAAGAACTTTTCTTTCCCGAAAGAATATTTATTTATATATATAAAAACTCAATATTTACTATTTTGAAGTAACTTAAAACTAGTTACGAATGTTTTCAAGCTTGTGGGGTTGAGAAAATAGTTATTGTACCTGCTGAAAAGAGAGAACATCGGAGCACAGTCTCATGCGGTCGCCTTTATCACACTTGATGGATTTGGGGACATTAGGGATAGAAATCCGAGGAGGGAGTTCCACAGTTCGGAGGTTGTCATCGTCCATAGCGATGAGTCTGGAATCATTCTTGCAGAATTTGAGCCTGAGATCGTTGGTGAGATCGTATCCCAACCCAATGACCCTTATGGCGTCTTCCGCCGCCACCCCCTTCTTTCTCCCGGGCAGCATCTCTTCAAGCGCTCATCACCCAAAACGAAGTGAATGAAATTGAAAGGCTGAGGTTTTGGTCCTCTTTGTGGGAATGGAATTTGTGCAGAAGAGAGAAAGTGAAAAGCAATGGATGGAGTTCACGAGAATTGGAATTGCGAATAGTGAGAGAGATTTTAAGGTGGCTGTTTGATAATGTCTATAGTCAAAGGAGACGTAGTATTATTATACTTCCCTTGCCTTCTATTTGTGTTGTAATGTTATGTCTTTTCCTCAATATCTTTATGCTACAAGACTGGTCAAACTAGTCACCCTTTTCTAACTTTCTTAACCCCTTTTCCATTTCTGTACTTCTTTCCATTTTATCTCATTCCAACACTATGCATTTCATCATTCAATTATCAATTACTTTGTATAGCAAATATAATCAATAAATTTTTTACCTTGATACTTTATTCATTCAAACAACAACTTGCAAAATATACTTGAAAGTTTCCATTTTTCTCAAACCTTACACACAGTCATCATTGACGTGAATTTTGAACTTTAACCAAAGCTATAAGTAAACTGATTTTTATACCTGGTCATGGCTTAAGTCGCATTGCAGGAGTTTAGAAAAGAAGGTGAACAATAAAGTCAAAGAAAGAAAATAAATTGCTTGCAAACAAATAATTTATGGCATGCTCTAATTTTGTAACAACTTGTTTAGAACAAAAGCATTGTACATACACATATGCGTGTGTAGGAATATTTTTATTTTCCTGCACGTAGTTTCGGTGCAAAAGAAATCCAATTTGGAATTATAAAACTAAAAGTAGAAGCATATAATTTTCTTTGATAATACTATTAAACCCCTTGGAGTTTAATGTCAACTTTGCAACTAGTTTTATTTCATTGGTGGGTTTTGTGCATAGGAAAAAGGCTTAGGATTCACACCATGGAATATAAATACATTGTAGGATTCTTTTACATACAAATCACATGGAAATTAGAAAAAAAAAATCAATTGTTAAAGTTTAATGTTTTTTATATAAGTCTTTGATTGAAAAGTGTAACATTAAATGGGATTGTCGTTCTTATTTGACTGTGTTGGTTGACACCAATTCACACGTTTTGTACAGTAAGTGTCCGAGGATTTCCGTACTAAATTACTCCGACACATATGTTAAAAAATGTTGATGCCCATGAAACAAATATTTCATATTAAATAAAATTAAAACCCAAGATGAGGTTCCTAGCCTTTTCCTCATAAGTCTTTTTTAAATTAGAAATAATTTGAATGTGGTGATTTTGGTCTATAACAATTTGAACTTTAATTTATTAAGCTTTTAAAAGACCAGCAAATTCATTATGCAAATAAGGATTATTTAAATAAAGAAAGCTGTAAAAAAAGTAGAAGTGATTGTATAAAGAATTTAATTTATATTTTTAGTGGAAAGTAAAAGTAGTATTATTATAAAGCAATTTCATGATTATGTGAATAAATGTATCCGAGAGTGGTTGGTAATGAAAGGATATATACAGCCAACTTTCGTATCTAGAAAAGTCAAAGTTCGAGTACGGCTGCTATGCGTCATTTCATCAATCAACACATGCCTTAATAAATATTATAGTAATTGTACCAGAGGTGCCGGATGCCGTACGGAAGGACGCCCACATAGACGGCGCCATATGTACCGATAGAGGATGTCTATCCAAAGTAGAACGTCCGCCCGAGGCTTGACGTCCGTGCAAGGTAAAATGTCCGCCCCGGAGGCTGGACCGAACGAGCGGCCATCCATTTGAGAAGTGGACGTCCGCCTAAGTTGGCGTGTCCGCCCAATAATCCGGACGTCCGCCAAACAGTCTGGACCGAGCGTCCTTAGGAACCGGACGTCCGTCCAAGGACGTCCGTCATCCGCCAGTCCGCCCAATAATCTGGTACGCATTCACGAGCCGGACGCCCGCCCAAGGATTGTACGTCCGCCCAAGAGCTGGACGTCCGCCCAAGAGCTGGACGTCCGCCCAAGAGCTGGACGTCCGCCCAAGGGTGGACGACCGCCCAAGAGCTGGACGTCCGCCCAANCGTCGGAGTGCCTTTAGCAGGTACCCGGCCCCTCCCCAACTGGGAGCGTGGAGCAGCGCTAAGTACGGAAGGACGCCCGTCCAGCTTGAAGCAGAGAACGAAGGATCATCCGCCAGGAGAGGAGGCCGTCCGCCCGGTTTGGAGCGTGGAACTGGGAGCGTGGAGCAGCGCTAAGTACGGAAGGACGCCCGTCCAGCTTGGAGCAGAGAACGAAGGATCATCCGCCAGGAGTGGAGGACGTCCGCCCGGCTTGGAGCAAAGAGAGAGCGTCTGGATTGGAGGACGTCCGCCCGGTTTGGAGCGCCATGGAACAGCGATCGTCCATCTTGGTGCCGCCCGTCAATGCAGCTAGCTCCGGTTCGTAGGATTCAGCAGTGTCCGCCCGGTCCATGTATCTTCGCCGCCCGCCCGTTCGTCTTCGACAGTAAGTTTGTGTGTTTTTACAGGGTCCGCCCGGACCCAGCCGAAACAGTAATAATAATAATAACTCATACAAGATGATTAAATATTACTTAATCTTTTTTATTATTGACAAAATTATATAAATCAATTGTAGAAAAACAAAATCTGAATCTTGAATAAATCAATATGTTTCTATCGATATGATTGGACCAAAATAGTTACGAACCTAATTTTAAAAGTCGATAAATGAATATATTATTTCAATATTTCGATTGATAATATGGTCGTTTTATCGTATAATGACTTTTTTATAATGGGTGTTTTGAATGATATATTTAATATTTAATACATATTTTATTATAGAAAAAAACTAATGAGAAATAAATGTTTCATGTGTTGAAGCAGAAACTTGAATGAAAAAAATATTGAGATGTAGACAAAAGAAACTGTTTTTTATTAAGTGGGGAAGTGTAGTTAAACATAACATGAGTTATATCAAAGTTAAAAATTAGGGACATCAAAACTTTAAAAAATTCAAAGAAGCCAACATTGTGTTAATGTTGTTGCTAAATTGTGTTAATCTTATTTTGACGCATTAGAGAGTGATTTCTGCTTGAAATTTGACAAAGAAGATGTTGCATACATTTCAGTTTGAACAAAAAATAATAATTAATTGAGGATAGGTACTTTGAATTTTGTCTTTTTTTTTACTCAAAAAGATAATTTAAATTCCTATATATTATATTTAATTAGTTACATTAATTTGATGGATTGACCAAGAACATGATTTGTCAGCTTACTTAGAGTATTAATGTCTTTGGAGTGTTTGAATTACTGTATATATTCTGTGTGGATGTTGATGGATAACAATAGTGTCCTTATCAAAATTTATACAAAACGAAAAAATGCGAATGGGCTTCAAGTTCTATTTAGCATTTTCCAGCCTAGAAAACACATTTAATTATGACCAGTTAAAAAATGTTATATTATATGAATGAAAGAATTTAAATATTTATTATGAAAAAAAAAACAAGTTTGAAATATGGGTGTGAATTGATGGTGATTGTGGGTTCAACCTATGGATTTGTTTGGTGGGAATCCAAATTGTATAATAGAAAAAGCTCAGTTCAATGCAAGTAGTAATTTGATTTCATACCAGTTAGTCCTGTGATTCTAATGCAAGTATTATAAGTTTTTCATTTTTTTTCTTCCATTTTACTAAAGGAACAAAATAGTTTATAACTATAAGCCTGGTACACAAATTTTGTGCAAGTTATTATATTAAGAGTCTTGTTTGTTACATACAAATAAAGTCCCGTATCGGATAAAATATGAAATACACATGGGTTTATATACACATAAGATACATCTTTTAATAAGAGGTTTTTTGGAGTAGTACCAAAAGCAAATCTGCGAGGGCTTAGTCTTTAAACATATTTTGTATTTGGTACGAGGTTGATTCTTCTTGTGTTTATATAAGTTTGAGGACATTAAATGTTTTTTTATAAACTATTGATTTAAGATATATTAAGTGTTTTTGACAAAGTATTTAATATGTATAACATTTTTAACAACACATGCTAGAAAATGTTTAATATCAAACATTTTTTTTAATTAAGTATACTCCTTTTTTCAGGACAATGTACATCCATTGTAGTTATATGTCTCTTGGATAAAATATATATTAAACATTGTTTACAGGGGTACATTAAATAAAAAATCAATAATCTACTTAATATTATCACAACTTTTAAATTTGAAAATTGTTAAATTTGAACTAGTATTTTTTCAATATGACTTCACTTTACAGAAATCATGCAAGACATGAACTCTTCTCTCAACTTACTTAAAATTCATAATTATTTTTAAGTCAAATGTGCACCAACTATGTAAAAAAAAACATGAAAAATAAGAAAGTAAATAAGGTTTAGGAAGGAGAAAAAACAAAGAGGATAGAAAAAAATTTCACATTCAAGTTATGTTGTCCATAACTTTATTCTCACCATGCATTTCCTTACCATGCATTTCCTTACATTCACGTACAAATTCATTGTTTGGTAAAGAGATAAAGAAATAATAACAAAAACAAAACCACAAGTAATGCAATAATTAAATAAAGGAAACCAAAAAAAGTAAAATAAATACAAATATATTAAGATAAAAAAACATCAAAGGTGAAGTTCTTGATAAGATTTCATAGTTTACTCCTCTTACTAAACACAACAAAAACAAACACACAAATAAACACGTCAGAAACAGATAAAACTAACTCAATACATTATTATTGCCAAAGTGAATCTGTTTTGAGTAATTCATCAAACATAGTCAAGTTACTGACTTAATACACTTAGTATAATCTTTCAAACCATAATTCCTTATTGGAAAACCATCTTTGGTTGTTGAAGTTGCAATATCATTTGCAAGTGTTGTCATTGTAACATACAAAAATTTGATAGAAGGATTAATTTTGACTTGTGGTTAATTTAAATAAGATGTGCTAACACAATTTAGATTACACAAGACATTGAAAAGGAACACAAACATTATTGATATTGATGCAGGGTGTGTGATTGTCCATGAGCATTGATTAACATTTATGCAGGTGTGTAATGAAAGAAAATTCTTGGAATTGTTTAATTCAAAGTAAATATACTCTTTATGCCAGAGTATAAATGATGGTTAGTGTAGGCTATAGAGATAAAAAAGAAAGATGTGTTTTAATCATGGTAGAAATTTTTTGGTCGACAAAAATAATATATATTGAAAAGTCCTACACCACCTAGGATAAGTGATGGAGTGAGTGATAATAATTATATAATAAATTTAAAGTTTATGAGATTTAAACACCGAGTCAAAAACATTTTAAATTTGTATTTAACTTTTTTTATACTCTTGTGGTAAAATATAATGAGATTTAACTTTTCAAAAAAAAAATCTTATATCCATTATTATATTTATAATTTAAATTTCATCTCATTTTCGTTGATAAAGTACATAGTAATTATAGGTAAAAGAATCAGATTAATTATCTTGTTTAAATAAATATGAATATATTATAAATAAATTTCCAGAAATATTATCTATGTAATACCAAATTTAAATATAATAAACAGTTTGGTTTATTTTGATTTACTTTTCTATTTTCAATTAAAATTAAAATTTAGCTGTAAAATGGTAAATCAGAATAATCTAAGATAATTTTGATCAGTTTTCGACTTTTAGAAGGATTTTCAGATTTTTTTTATCGGTTTAGTTTTCAATATTTTAAAGTGAAACTGAAACTTCTTCATAATTTGTTTTCTGTCATAACCTTTTAACATTATTGATGTTGAAGTGTGAAAAATAACACTTTTTTATTTCAAAAAGGTTTAATTTCATAAGAATACAAAAGTTATTTGTTATATTCTGCTTACAACGACCTAACCATTTTGACCTATTGACATCAACTCTAAAATTGACACAACCTTTTATAACTAAAGCACATAAAATAAGGAACATAACTAATATATTTATTAATATTAAAAAATTTAAACTTTCTGTGAAGTTCTTCTATAAATATCTTATCAATCAATCCTTTTTTATTATTATTTCTTAAAATAATCTGAATAAATATATAAAACATTTAAAATTCAATGAAGAAACACTTTCAATATTTAACTTTATTTCTAATTATTTACTATTTCAAAATTAAGATAAGATTTGATGACTTTGTCTGAGTAAAGTAATATAATACTTTTGAAGTAATTTATGAGCACAATTACTTTACGTTTTATGTTTTTTTTGTGATTCTTTGTGTTCCCTTCTTTTTTTATAAGATATACTATAATTTAATTAAATAAATTTTACCATTTTATATAATTTTTTAATAATATTACTACAACTTATTTTTCTTTATAAATTTGAATTTTATCAGCTTGTTTAATTGTAAAATATTTAAATTAAAATTAAAAATAGACAACGCAATAATTGACACAATATTACAACAAGATAGAAAAAAAGAAAATAAATAAACTAACGAGATAGATAGAGAGAGAGAGAGAGTAGATAACAATACTAAATAAAGTAACACAATAAAATAATTTAAAAGAATCAAAATCAAAGTTTAAACGTAGTAACATAAATTTGAATACCATCTTTTTCTTTCTACTAAAATTACTTATTTTAGATAAATAAACTTATATTATTACTATCATATCATATTTATATTAAAGTTAAACTAGATTAGTAAGATGGAGTTAAGCCTCTTAGGCATTCTTAGACTCTTTCAAATTGTAATATGGTTCCATTGGTGTCTCGTCATAAGTGGCTGCTTCCTTGCTACTTCCTACGGTTCTGAAAGCCAAATCAAAGGTCCCAGTTTCTGCTAAATGATTATGAAACTTCTTACGAAGTTATTGTCTGTTAAAAACTGAGTCTTTGTCCGTGTTGACTTGGCTTGGTCTTAATCCAGTGTGTGATAGTTTCGTCTTGTACTTCAACTTTTGCGTTGTTTGGATGTTCTCTACCTTCAAATTTAGTAATGGCACCGAAAGTTTCGAGCTTGGAAGCAGCCCAGAAAGCCATAGACTCAATTGGGCTGGGTTTTGACATAACACAAGATATAGGTTTTGACAACTGTAAGAAGGGTTCAAGGTTGATATTTGTGGATGAGAAACAGAGCCGTCTTCTTGAGATTCCTGGAGGAGGGATTTCAATTCCAAATGTCCCTAACTCTATCAAATGTGTCAGAGGGGAATCCATTAGAGTCTTCTCAGAAGTGCTACCCTTGCAACAGGCATGCTAATTATGAATATGTTACCATTTTTATATGCTTCAGAAGTGTTATCAGCATACTGTAGTACGTTTTTTTTTTATAATATATTCTTCATTATTCGCTGAAATTTGTTAGAAGGGTATGTTAGAAATAGAGTTGTTGCCATTGGCAATGTCGTGTATACTTATACTAACCTTAAGGCAGATGTTAATTTGTGTGACCCTATGCCGTGTTTCAGATGTTGGAGCACTTCAACCAGGAAATGTGCCTTGGTGGACGAACTGCATCGGGTCATTTCTGTTCTTCATTTGGGTTATCCAGCCGAGGTATAAAGGATTTGACTTCTATCAAGTCTCTTGCTTATGATGGTTGGTTCATCAAACGCTATGCCATTGAATTAGAAAAGTATCATGGTGAACTCCTTGATCATGTCAAAGAAGCAGTGCCATCGTCGTGGGACCCTGAAGCCTTGGCAAGGTAAGACTTTGAGGCCTTGTAGTGGTATGATGTAACAAGTTACTACTCCATGTATCGAGAAGTGTTTTTGGCCCAGAAATTATGAGCTTCTCTTCCAGTGTTTACCGTTTCAACATATTTTTACGATCATGTTAGGTATTTTTAGTTCATTCATTACCACTCACCCAATTAATACTAGTTCAAACCTTTATTTTTTTTGTTAATTTCAATCTATTTAGAGACTACATGTAATGCTTTCCTTCACCATATATAATGCATCAAGTAGGAAAACAATGTCTTTAAGCACGTCATAAATTTCAATCTGTATATTTCATAAATCTCCTCATGCTCTGCTGTGTGAATTTGAAGGGGTGTCTTGAGTGAAACAAATTACATTGCATAACTGTAAGTTCAGAATGATAAAATTGTTATACTGATTCATGCAAGGTTTATAGAACGTTTTGGAACTCATGTCATAGTTGGGGTGAGCATGGGAGGGAAGGATGTTTTATATCTTAGACAAGAGGATACATCATATCTTGGACCTACTAGTATTCAGAAATTTTTGAAGGATACAGCTGACAGGAAGTTCAAGGATTCTGCAGACAATCATTGCCAGGCTTCTGAAGACTTCAGTAAAGAAAAAGAGGTGTCATTATACTTCTTTATTAACTTGATTTAGTCGTTCTGGAATTTTTAGTTGGAAATAGAAAATAAATATTATAATAGAGTGGTCAGATTGAAAGTTTATATATTAATTTGATTCTTAGGTGGGAATTTGGGATTGGGAAAGTCCTTCCCCTTCCACTTCCCTTAAAAAAAAAAGAACTAACCATGCAAGTTTTGTGCTAAAGAGAGTACTTTTCCCATAACTAATTAATTTTTAAAAAGTTGATTTTTGTTAGGGCAATTTCTTTTTGTTGATCATTAACTTATAAGTAGTTTTTTAGTTAATTTATTTTCTTAACCTTCCTAACTCATGCATCAAGAATGCAGTTAGTGGCAACTTAAAACTCATTTCAGCTTTATATGTTATAATCTTTGTATGGTAAACTGTTACAAGAGTAACCAAATTTTCTTACTTACGTATAGCATTATTCTTAAATTACATACGGAATTGCTTGTTCAACTTAAACAGATTCTTCCATGAGAATAATTATTCATTTTATGTATGTCTAGTAGCTTCACAGAATGCTTTGACCTTCCTTTAGTAACATACCATTAATTATCTCTTCTTATCTTACAATGAAATAACTCATCTTGAAATTTTAAATTCTATTTAGAATTCTACGGTGTCAGTGTCCCTTTCTTGAAGAACTAGCGTAATGTTACTAATAATGTCACAGCAAAAATATTCAATTCCCAGTATAATGAAGAAATGTTTGCTCTGTTATGCTCCGTTAATACATTTGTGCCCAAGTCCCTCTCTTGCAATGCAACGGATGTTACAAACAAAAAGAGTTTTAAATTTCCTTACCACATTGATTATTCATAAATTCTCTCAACTGGATTTGCAGAATCTCGTTATGATACATAGTAGGAGGGGTGGAAGCAATCAAATGATGTATCATGATGAATGGTTAGGTACTATTGATTCGGAGCCTGACGTGATATCACTGTTCCTTCTCCCTCTGACATCCCTTTTGAGAAGCATCCGTGGAAGTGGATTTGTGAGCCATGCCATAAATCTTTATCTCCGTTGTAAGCAATTCTTTTATTTGTCTTGTTGCACAAATATTTCACAGTAGTAAGACTTTGCCCTTTCTACCTAAATTTCAGAAAATGACCATGTCATGAAAAATTCTTTTATCCACGGATAAAATATCCAGGGGCTTGTTTACTTTTAGAATGGTTTTCCATTTCTTGTTTTCATCTTTTATCACAAGCGCCGCCTTATTTTTACTTGGTTTCTGGAAAACATTATCTCGAACAACAGAGTTCCGAAGTTAGTCTTTAAAGGGGACTCAATTCACCACTTTCCTTTGTTTTGTCAATCATACAAGTAAATTGGGTTTTTCTATGATATTCTCTTTCTGAAACTGAATTAACTGAACCTGTACATAAACTATGATTGCTGAAACAGATAAACCTCCAATTGAAGACCTTCATCAGTTTTGTGAGTTTCAGCTACCAAGACAATGGGCACCTGTACTTAGTGAGATTCGCCTTGGTTCTCATTCGAAGCATCAAGAGAACACCTGGCTTAGATTCAGTATCTTGGGTCCCAAGCTTTACGTAAACACCATTCCAGTAAGTTTGCCATCTTACAGTTTTTATGTGCATTTTATGAGTTGAAGGTTCCCATGCTTTCGGTGTTTAATAAACAGTGAGCAGAAAAAGATTTACCTTATTCTGGTTTTTCTTTCGTTGTGTTAAAATAAACAAGGCACGAGTAGTTTCTCTACATATTTGTTGAATATGCACGATGTTAGTGTTTTGCTTTTTAGACTCAGTTAATGTAATTGAATTATGTTAGAGCAGTGGCATTCTGATGCTAATATGACCCTTCTGGTAGTAAACACCAACTCTGCATTTTACATACATATGGATATAGTAGAAGTACTAACGTACTAGTAAACATTGACAACTTAGGAGATCTACGGTTTCTATACATTATACAATAATGAATTTGATCATCTTGGTTCCTTTTCCTTCACTGCAGGTAGATGTAGGGAATAGACCAGTAGTTGGGCTAAGATTACAATTGGAAGGTAGAAGAAGCAACCGGTTGGCCATTCACCTGCAGCATCTGGCTTCTCTACCCAAGTCCTTACCACTTTCTGACAACGCAAATACTTACTTATCTTGTGACTCATATAACTGCAGCTGGCATAAGAAAGTTAAATGGAACTCTTTTTCATACGTGTGTACTGCTCCAGTTGAGTCAAATGATAGTGTTTCAATTGTGACAGGAGCTCAGTTACAAGTTGAAAAGAAGTGCCTCCTTCTGAGGCTGCGTTTCTCCAAAGTAATTGGTGCCATTCTGCAGAAGATACCTGAATGGGATCGATCCTCCAGTCTTGACCAGTTTAGCATAAAGTCTGGGGGCATCTTAGCATTCATTTCCAGTGAGGGACAGAGGGGCCTTCCAAAGCCAGGTGATAAAACCATTAGTTCCAATACATATTCTTCTGTACGCCCTGCACCAGTTCACACACCAAAGCTTCAAAGGTTTGTTGACACAACCGAAATGATGAGAGGACCTGAAGATACTCCTGGATATTGGGTTGTGTCTGGGGCAAAGCTTTCATTTGAGCATGGCAAAATATATCTCCGTGTTAAATATTCACTGTTATCGTTTGTTAGGTAAAGTGAAACTGAAGCTTCACAGAAGTGCTTTAATGATCACCCTATCTTCTATTGAAGTTAAAGGTGTTTCCCTGGCTTCATAGTTAGCTGTTTTTTGTCATCCTTTGACTTCAAATGGAAGTGGAGTGAGCATTAAACAACTTCTATGAAGCTTCATATTCACTTTGCACAACAAAGGAAAATAGTGAATACTTAACAAGCACATATATATTTTCTCCTGCTCAACAGAAAAGCCTTGTTCTGGAAACAACCTATGCGAACGAAAAAAATAATTATGTGATGTGGTAAGTTCTTAAAGGATATATAGTAAGTACACGTATACGTATCAAATGGGATGAGTGTTTGTATAAAAAGGTGAAAGAAATGTATATCATATATGGGTGTTTCACTTAAGTAGCAGAATTTTATGTTTTTTAATCATAAGCTTTTATGATTTGATACAGTAACCATGAATCTGTTATTCACTCTTATTCTTTTATAGTAAAATCCTCCCTTGATAATTCAGTCCTTGTATTATTTTTAAAATAGTTACTGTAATTTGGTTTTAACCCACATGTTACCTATTTGTGTGATTGCATGTGCCCTTTTTTTTTAAGGAGCCAAATAACACTACAAATGCAAAAACAAAAAAAGACTCGTTACAGACAACCTAGGTGAGTGGCACCAACATGTCACGAATAATCCATTCCATGATTCATCCAAGTATCAATCATAACATTATATAAAAAATTATTTCTTTTATCATTAAAATGGATATCATTTTTATCATACTATATTACCCAGATTGTTGCATGTCATACAAACTCCCATATACTTTTTCAGTTTTGTTAATATTGACATCAGAAATCTGTAGATTGCTCTGCATGGTTTCTACCTTTATTATGCGGATAACTGTACTCAGACCAATTCTAAATTGCATCCTAATGTTGAGAGGAAAAAAAAATCACATCTAAAGCACAAATGTGTGACGGTTTCCACTTCCTTTTCACGACCTACACACTTTATACTACTAAGTATGTTACTTCGCCTAAGCAAAATCTACAAGGAAGAATTTTATCTTGCAACATAAATCACCCAAAAGTCAATTTTATTTTAACCCTCAAATTTTTCAAATTTAATTTGATCCTTTTATTCACATCATGAGCATTACAACGTCTCATTTTAATAATATAATATTAAAATAAAACATTTTATTATAAATATTCAAAAGACAAATAATCCAATGCATATATATATATATATATATATATATATATATATATATATATATATATTAGTACAGTCTTACAAGATTATTAGTCAAATATATTCTCAAGCTCCTATATTATGATTATATTACAAGACTTAACATGATCTAATATTGTTCAATTGGATAAACAGTTGGCTTCTGAACCACAAGAGGTGTCACTATCACTTGTATCTCTCTGCTCACACCAATAAGATGGTCACTGTAAAAAAAGAACATAACACATTACAGACAAACAAACAAGAGAGGGTAAGCTAATTTACAAAAAGATATCATATATAGAACATATAATAATACATGTTATAAGATTTAATCAATCATTCATCAACACATACAATTAACAAGAGAAGACTATAAAAGACTCAATTATTCAAATACAAACGTTGATATCGAATATCGAGAGGTCTTGCACTTGTAGTGGCCTTTACTGTTTTGCAGAATCAGTGTCGATGAGTTTCACCCTACCTCATACAAGGTTAGTCCATTAATATCCTTGGCCAAGGTAAAGTTCCTAGACTAAGACATCATGCACCTCTCACCATATACCTCGTTCTACTCCACCTGAGTCTGAATGGTTATTAGAGTGACAGGATAACTTCCAACATCTGGACTCCACATCAAAGAGCACATTACACAACAAATGGAATTTTCCCATGAAATTTCTTTCTCCAAAACAAATCACACTTGTTTCATACTTACTAACCATTATCTCATACAAAAATTCATTTGTTTGCATAAAACGTAACTTAACAAATTTCAGACACTCATAGCATCAATACACAAACTAATTGTATAGTTTTTATGTTATTGATACCTTGTAATTACTAATTTTATGATTCTAAAGTGATTTGTTTGAATGATTAAGGTGTGTGATGATATAAGATAAGTTGAACTGAGATTATGGTTTTGATTTGACTTACTTGAATTTGTATGATGAAATTGAGAATGTTGATTTGATTATCCCTCAGTGAAGTCAATGTTAGAGAGCTTTTGAGAAGGATAAACTTGTTGGGCGAAGTCAAAGTTAGAGAGTTTTTTACTTGATTGTCACTGAACAAGGATATACTTGCTAGGCGAAGCCAAAGTCATAGAACTTCTGACTTGGTTGTTGCTGAGTAAGGATATGCTTGCCAAAGTCAAATAACTCACTATGTCTTTTGGGAGAAATTAAGTCTATGAGTTCTAGTGATAATTTCACTAAACGAGGTATCTGGTTGTTGGGTGAGTGGGCCTTTAGGCACTACCTGCTGAGCGAGTAGATATTCCCACTAAGGGAAATTAAGAGAGATTGATACTATTTTATATGTACATTCATGTATGTTTAATGTAGGACTATGTGATGTTAAAATGATAATTGATTTATGATGTTTATTTGAGAATGGTGGATATATTTTTGGATAAATATGCATGCGAATAATTATGTGATGAACTTGTTAATAAATATGAGCATTGTATGTTTTTGGTGTAATTTCAGGAATCTAGTGGGGAGATTCTATAGTGACATTTCTTTAGTGTATGTATTGATATATGGATTTGGTATGTCTCTACTAACCATTTAATCTCAACTAAAGAAGGGTGGGGTATGTGGTGAGACGTGCATGAGGTTATAGTTTATGGACTTTATCTTGGCCAAAGATGTTGATAGACTAACCTTGTGTATACGAGCTTGAGATTATGAGCTATTTCACCACCACAAGTGCATAATTCAACAAAATCTGACTTGTATCTGAATAATTGAATCTAGTATGAGTCTTTATATATTTGATATGATTGTCTTTATGAATGAGTGTTGTATGGTAATATCTCTATGTTTGTTTTATAAAAATTCTTTTACACATTAACTTATCATGTTGTTTCTTGTGTGTTTGTTTGTTTATTTTGTCAGAATCACGTTATTGAGTGAGTAGATTAAAAGTAGGTGTCGAAGCATATTTGATTGCACTAGAGTATTCTTTCTTATCTAATAGTTTTTCGTAATTGATTTAGATGTCTTATTTATTATTTATTATTTATTATGATGCTAAAATTAGAATGTTGAGGTAATATTTGGAAACATATTCCTATTTATTTAGTAATATTGGAAATTAATAAAGGTAAAGGGAAAATATCAAATTCCAAAAAGTCTATACGTTTTCAACTAGAAAGTGATTTCATCAATAAATTACTGAACAATTATAACTTATTTTAATCAAAGTTATTATTTTTTAATAAAATATATATTACATACAACATACAAATTTCAAAATTATTTTTTCATAATAAAAATATTTAAATTTACTTTACCATAAATATTTTATCAAATAATTATTCTACGAAAAAGTCAAAATAACCTTTTATGTGATTAATATATTTTAATTACTTATAAAATATTCAAATCAGCTTTAATTTATTTACAATTAGTGTTTAAAAATAATTTTAAACAAATAAGTAGATACTTTTTTATGTTGATTACAAATTATTCAAGATTTTAATTTATAAAGATAAGTTTTAAACAGCATTATATGATAAATAAATAAATAAATATATATATATATATATATATATATATATATAGAGAGAGAGAGAGAGAGAGAGAGAGAGAGAGAGAGATACTTTAATAAAATTATATCATAAATATATTACAATTTAAAAAAAATTACATTGGTGATATTTTACTTTTAATTAAATCAATGTTTTAATTAATATAATAAAATTAATGAAATACTTTTAAAGAAAACATAAAAAAGACTTACATTAATTGAAAGAAATATATTTTAAACGTGTTTTTATTAAAAAAAGCAATTAAATGAAATTCACTGGAATGAATATGTAGATGAACTTTTTTACTACATGATATAGTTTAATATTTAGTAAAAAAATATATAAGTTTTGTCCCACATTTTATACTTTATTTATAAATTCAAGAAAATTTTTATGAAAAAATATTTAGGAACAGAATTTGAAACATTATATATAAAATACTTCTTTTAAATATAATATAACTAAATATTTTTTAAGTATCATTAAATTAATTTTTAATTATAAACATTAATATCAATATTCCATTTATAATGTGTATTGATAGTTTGAATACTAAACATTCTTTTTATATAAATTAAAACTTAAACAATTTTTTACAATTTTTTTTATTGTTTAATGTATAAAATTTTCATTTAATATGCAAATTGTTATATTTTTAATTTACTTACTAGCAATTATATATGCTAAGTATTCTCAATTAAGCATCACCAATATATTATATATGGTCAAAATATTATCCATCGTATCTAAGCAAACGTTGTTATAAATAAGTATTAATAACCAATTAAACAATACGATGAGAAAAATTTAAATGGATTTTGTTGTTTATTTTAAAATTGATATTTATTTCATTATATCTATAATCCATTCAATTATAATTTAAGTTATTTTTTTTTCCTTTTCTATTGAGAAAGAATTAGAAAGATAATAATTAAAGTCATTCAATTATTATAATTATTTATTTATATACATAAATACAACCATTATACAAACAATATTATTGGAGACAAATACTTCACTCACATACACAAGTTACACACAATTCATAAGTAAATATTAATGTACTCTATCATTTTATATTTATTAATAATACTTATCATATATAATTCAATCTTTATCTAAACACAGTTAAATTGATGTATTATATCAATCAACAAATTAAAAATTAAGTAACTCGTGTTGCACGGGTAAAAACCTAGTATTTTGTACATTGGCCATGCTGTGTTGTGTTTGGATGGTGGCAAACAGCGCAAATCTGTATATATTGGTTTATTTGTATATATATATAGCTTCAGTTAACTCAAATGTGTAACCAACGAGGTTCCAAAGTTGAAACTATTACCTTATCACTAGTTGAACATAAGAGCCCAAAATCTTAATCACTTCAACGTGATCTTTTCAGCTGGATAAACCCCTTTTTTAGTACTTCTCGTTACTTTCCTGTCAGATTTTTTCTGAATCTTCACTTTGTCTATATGACTAGATGCCATACTTGGTTGTGCAGCCTTTTCCCCGCCATTCCTCCTATCATACAAAAGACCAAAACGTCAAATCAATGCACTCACTAAACCAGCACTACCTGGAAAACACAAAAAAGGGGCCAAACACAAACCTTAAGTGCAAAATCATGAATAACAAACCAACTGCAGCTGCACCACCCAAGACCGATCTTAGCAGTTTCTTCTTTTGAGGTTTTTCTTTTGGTATTTCTTCATCTCCCTCTTTTGTTCCAACTACATTTTCTAAGAAGTGTACTCTCTCATCTGCTGGATTTATTTCATCCTATAAGGCAAAGTTGTAATAGAGACTCAATTTACAATGAAAATGATTGACACAAGCATGCCTGAAAAGGGTCAAAACAAACTTACTTTAACATGCGCCGCACAAGTATGTTCTGAACGGGAGACAGGATCAAATCCATGTTTTGGGCTTAGGCTTGCTGTGAAGGATTCAGTAAGTGATACAACCTCATCACAGTTAACAGGAACTACAACATCATCGATTATCATATCTAGTACTCTCTGGCCTCCATCTCCAATGTATTGAGCTGCATCACCTCTGCTGAAATCATTAGGATCGTCACCACGAGTTGAAGGTTTTTCACAGTCGCCTAAAACTATAGCATTTGAGGCCAGAGGCAGAGAATCGATGTTTAGCTCTTTGCCATCAGTGTCCAACTTAACAATAGTAGACAAGACTTCCGAATTTTTTTGTATACAAGGTTTAATTTCCTCATGTGAGCCATTTCCCACAGAACATGAACTTTTGTTATCTTTATATGATGTAATAGCGCATTTTCCTTTCTGATCCCATTTACAAGACTCGGGCTCGTAACCAGACTGACAGCAACTAGCATTATCCGAACAACTCAAGCCAACTTGAGACTCTCTCTCTTCATATGCTAGAAAATTTTTCAGTGAAGTTGATCTAGTGTCATTGCTACGAGGCACAACTCTATCTGGAGAATTGGTACTGCAGAAGTAACAATCAGGTGAATATAATGAAGGATAAGTTTCCTCGAATTTCTTTACAGAGCAAGAATATCCTGCATTAGAAATTATTTGATACGGCATGTCTCTATATCTCACCATTCCTTGAGATTCGTGCTCTTCTTTTATCTTGTCCCGTCGATCATTCTTGTCATTGTGCACTTTGGAAGACTCAATATTCCTAAAATTGATCTCTGCATCAACTTGATCTCCTATGTCTTCCCTTGAGTAGCAGTTCATGCAAGCAACTACCAGAACCTTCTTCTTGTCGTCGCAAGTTTCAAAGAATTTGCCTCTTTCAGCAGTCTGTGGAGTTGGATTTGAACCGTGAGAGCTGGCACTTTGATATACATTTGGTGTACCATTTTCTTCATGAAATAAATCGGGATCCTTCCTATCTTTTGTAAGTGAGCTAGCATCCCTTTTACATGGTATTTTGTCATTCTTAGGAGTTACATTGACAGAACCATTGCTGCTTAATGACAAATTTTCAAAGTAATCAAAGTCCACAATCCTCCTACTTTCTTGAACTCGTTCCGTTTTAGTATCTAAATGAGATGACATGTGAATAATGCCAGTACGTAAATCCCCACTGGGAGGAGATGATGACCATGTCAGCTCACAATCATGCTCTATGTCCTCAGAACAATGATATTGCAATGACTCCATTGAACATAACAATTCAAAGTCATTATAAATTCCATTTCTCTGTTGCTCTTGGATATCCAATTGAGCTAAATCTTCGGGCAAACAAATACGTTCAGCCATTGGAGAGGCTATGTTGTAGTCTATCTCTGATGTATAATCATACAAGTCATCAGTGTGCAACTCATCAAATTGAAGCACTAGATGTTTGTTTTCTGGGTCCTCATATTGATCCAAATATGTCTCAAAGTCTTTGGTGGAGGCTGTAACTGGGTAACCCTACAAAGTCATCATGCTTTAGGGATACAAGAACAAATATCAAAATGATTTGGTAAGTAGAAGTACATTGTACAGCACATGACATTCACATGGCAAGTTATTTACTTATTTTGGGTCAAATTGGATGAAAAACACTTTGGCAAAAAATGTCAATTGACTCACAAGATCGTCGTTGGCTAATAGCAATTTAATATTTGTTTGAATTGATTAGTGAATTCGAGGACAAACCTGTCTAGATCTTCTTGCATGTTTTTGTAAGTAATAGCCACCAGAGGAATCAGTAGGGATGCTGTGAGATAGTTCTATGCTTCTACGCATGCACCCAACCAAAGCTTTGGGCATGGTTACCATACAGGTCACAATGTCAAAATCTGGAACCTGTGACCACGTTTTTTCATTAGCAAAAGACCATTGTTTAGAGATTAAAAATACAAAGAGAAAATTAATTTTGTATGGAACATGAAGAAAATTTCTTACATTTATCTTCATAGATCTGGATTTTTTGGAGAATGAGCGTATACACATACAAACTTTTCTAGTATTTCTTCTCTCAACTACATCTGATGGAGAGAAGAGGTCAACGCCAGTCAATCCCAAAATTTTGCAAATCTGCATATTAGAAGTTACTGGGATTACTTTGATAATTTTATCTGTATACATGATTCAAATGTTAGAAACATAAACGAATAAAGTGAAGTTTCAGAATTTGTTTTTCTTGCATTCTTATGCTTTCATCAAGAGATTTTCCTACTATTTCAAATAAGCCAGTATCAGCATAATACAGAGATTTCAAACTAAATAAAATTGATAGGATGTGATGGTGAATAACTATTTTGCGTCTTCATGTCATCAGTTACATTAGAAATCATCAAGGTGATGCAATTCAATTACATAATAGTACAGAACATTACGACACAGCATAGTTCAAACTTCAAACAGATTAGAGGGCTGATGGAAGGAATAAAGAATGGTAGAGCACAACTTCTTAAGTATAAACATCCTCAGAACTACACTTCAATTTGAATTCAGAAAAGAAAATTCGCTATCATTCTCCACGCAACCTTCTGCCTCTAAATTCAGATTAAATATTAAGGAAATTTACAGGTTTTAATACAATAATGAAAATGTAAATTTTACTTCTCTTTTCATTTGGTCAGTAATTATCAGTTAAGCAAAGATGTGATAATCGAACACGTTACCTTCAAAAATGAATCAACATTAGAATAAGGCCTATATCTGGCAATGTTCTTCTTAGAAGTAAATGACTGGATTTTGTATGCTTTTATATGCCTTAGCTCCATATGCTTTGCCGACAGCAATTTCCACACCACTTTTGACACTTGAAACCTGAAAACCAATAAAACTGTTTCAGATTCCAAGCAATGTGAATTGCCAATCCAGGAGCAACTTGTGTGATGAATACTAGTACGAGTAGCAATTGTTAAAGGTTGATTTATTTATGTTTGAAAACATGATTTTGTGGCATATTTTTTTATTCAGAAACCATTACTTTCAATTTATTAAAGTATTGAAATAATTATTTTTCAAGTTTTTTTTTAATAACGTATATAATTATTATAACTTCTCAAACACATTTTCCTCAAAAACATACAAACAGATAGGTTCAAAAAAACATTTTCTCGAATTCCTGCTACATTCCATCCAGGTAGTGACATTCATGTGTTAGTCGTTCATTAAAGTTTTTTCTCAAATTCTATCAAGTGTTATCCTCAAAAAATTGATCACCAACTATCCATAAACAGGAAAAAGAACATCTAATGTGCCTTCTCTTAAGATTGTTAGCATGATTAATGCAGCTTTTAATTTTTAATAAACTAGATTTAAACATAAAATATTACGGATTATTTTTCAGAATATCTCACCTTAATATATTAACAGCAATAATAAACATAAAAAATAAAATTTGAAACACAATTGTTGATCAAACATATTATCAACAACGTACAACAATTCTCCATCAGCAAGTAGTTCTGATATAATGAGTTGCTCATCTAGTCTCATCTGCAATACTTCTCCTAGCCAAATTCTTGTTTGAGTCTGTATATAGAAAAAAAAATTAGCTACAACTATGAACAAACTATATCATCTAAAAATTAGTTACAAGAAAAAGGAAAGAAAAAAACCTATAAAATATTTGAAGTGTAAGATTATTTTCGAACAGTGAGGCAGAGAACCACTGATCATGTCTCAGAGGCAGAGGACGAAAAGCAATTATAATTCTATAGTGATTAACAACTGATAATGTGTTTCTCTAGCAACTTCTACATCTATATCTACGAATATATTCGTTAGAAGTATGATGTTAAAAGCTGAAGTTTTAACTTTTAACTTGATTCCATGGTTTAAAAGCTGAAGTTTTGTTGTCTTGCCAACCGAAAAGTCCAACATTACCACCCCAGATTCAACACTGAAGAACAGAAAGCTCTCCATAAACAAGCAAGAGATGTTTCTATTTTAGTCAAATTTTGATACAATGCAAGTATAATAAAAATTACTCTATCAAACATGAGAAATTATTCTAAATTTTACTTTTAAAGTAAAATAATAAAAAAATAATAATGCTCCATTATATGACATAATTGAATTACAGTGTTAAAAACTTCTGCTACACCAGACTATTCCAATCTTTTTCCACAGGGATAATGTCAGAAATAAGGAATTGCATTATCCTACAAATTCTCTACCAGTATCAAGTGGCTATAACTTACGATATTTCTGAAGCATTAACAGCCACAGAAACCCATTTTTGTATATCTCAACTTCTCATTTTCTCACAGACTAAATTTTATCAGTCCATTTTAGTATACTTGTTTAAAACTGAAATATAATTAAAATTAATTAATCATTACATTAATAAAAAAGTGGTAAATATTATATACGCGTACTAATCAACAATTAAAAAATAAACAAGATTTTAAATGTCAAACTTGATATAAAAAATAATAGTAATTAAAAATAAAATCTCAAGAAGAGTATATTTAGAGATATCTTTATCTTTTATGTACAATGAAAGTGGCTAAGAATCACTTATATTTAAGAGTGAAAAATTAATTACCCAAGTTACCAGTTCAAAAACGATTTCCATTCAATGTCGATAAAACTAACGAGCACAAAGAACATTATCTCATTTCCTCGGTCCTGTTCGAAGGACTTCGACACAACAACACACACAAACATCACAGAGCCAACATTTGATAGACAACAAAGTTAACAAGCACAATATAAGTTCATATTACAGATATCCAAACAGATACAATCCTAATTCCAAATCATCAAAACGCTCGATCTACGGTAGCACAAGAACTACAAAAGATGCATACAATTATCGTCTTCCAACGTTGGCTGATACTGTTAATCAACCACACAATCCGATTCCAAAAAGCAAAAACTATACACAGATTGGTTACTAAATCGCAATAAGAATAACCATGGAAACAGTGACAGAGAGAGTGATAAACCTGCAGGAATGCATCATCGAGTTGTCGAAAGTTGGATTCGGAAGAAGAAGAAGAAGAAGAAGAAGAAAGAATTGTTAAGAGCTCCGTGGATGGAGCAGTTTGCGATGAAGAAACCTCACAAACCATTGCTCTGTTTTCCCCCCAAAACTGTCACCCCCAATTCACCACGTAAGCAATACCCGACACGCTTTTGTATACATGTATGTGGTGGTGTGCAGCAGTAAGTACGTAACAAGGTTCCAGTACCTGCTACATCTTAGTATCGGCGTCGTTTGCGTTGTGTCATTGTTTCCTGCGACGGACAAAAAGTGGTGTGTCACAAAAGACACAGCGCGGATTCTGGCTTTTGGGCTTTTGGTTTTCTGTACAGTGGAACACAAAGTTTGAAAGTTGAAATGAAACACAGTATGCTTAATTTTATGAAGTTGTACTTATTAACCCACACTTCCTATTTACAACCACATTTTTCGGTCAACATCTTCATTCCTTCTCGTGCCCTTCCATTATTAAAAATTTTATGCGTGAAACCTAAACACTGATTACTTAGCAAAGGGTGTTATTTATGAATTGCACCTATCCTTAATTAAATGCCATGTTTCGAGGAGTTAATAATGTTATAATATATTACTCGTAGGATTTTCAGACGGCATTATTATTTCAATTCATTAAAAGGCCACTCTCAGGGTCCCACTATCAACTATTTCTCGATTATTAGGGGAAATTAGCAAGAAAAATAAATTATAAAAGAAAAATAGAAATTTGGTTTTATAAAACGACCAATAAATTATATTTTCTAACATTTTTTTTTTATTTTGCGATGGGTGATGAAAAAAAATACTATTCGCATTCCATCGTTGGATTGTCTACATTAGTTAACTTTGAATGGAGGAAGCGTGTTCGGTTTTTATGATGGAGAGTTATTTATATGCATATTATCATGGTTAAAAGGCATCTAAGGTTGTTACGTGTCCTCTCCTCAGGCACAGCCTCAAATCTTGTCTCCTTGTAATTTCCTTTTGTCTTGCATTATGTCAACAAAAATATGAGATGATTGATAGAGCTGTAGGTCAGAAGATTCTCT
Source organism: Vigna umbellata (assembly GCF_018835915.1). Next base: position 71,425 of record NW_025901789.1, on the reverse strand, counting down.
GCAACTCCAATCCTGCAAATCGGAACAGAAAAGGGAAATAGAATATAAAATATGAGTGCTTTTGTTTTTGTTTATGTGGTGAATGCATCACGTTAAAGATCCAATACTGAATCTATACAATTGTAGGGTGTATTCGGAAAATATTTGTTGCTATCATATACAATAGTTACACATAATTTAGGAATTAAGATTTAAAATAATTCAAATATTTTTTTTCTTTTGCATTTTTTATAGTTAAAATCGTAATAGAGTTTTATATTTTAAATAAGACAATATTTTATATGTATAATGTAAATGTAAAAATAAAATTGTAATAGAATTTTATTGTTTATGGCCATGATTGGATTTTCGACAAGATTGATATTTTTGTATCTAATTCAAACAAAATTTATGAAGGAGTAATTATATTATGATTGGTAATAAACAAAGCTTAAATTTAAGATTTGAAGGTAAATTCCTAAGTTTCTGCTGACTTAACTCTCTAAGTCAAATCAACTTTATGTATGTGTGAGACCCTGGATAATTAGCAAATTTAATCCTGACATCACACCACTAACACACACACCACGTCACTGTTGCGGGTATTAAAACACACTTTCAACTCTGATTTTCACCTCTGGCAATGCCCAATAAACCATGAACCACCACATTCTCTGCAACTTAAAACGCACCACTCCTTACATTGCACCCACCTGCCACTTGTCACGTTAGAAACTTCAAATCCAGAATTTAGTATGGCAGGTGTCTTTCTTGGAGTTTGTTCAAGCAAACGTTACTTTAAACAAAACCAAAGTTTTCTGAGAACCCTTTCACCTGCACACTCATCATCTTCTTCCTCAGAAAACCAAACTCTTCATTTTTCTTCTCTTTTCCCTCCAAATTTCTCTCTAAGAATCCTTAACTTCTCTCTATCATAAAACTCCCTTTTCCTATCTGATCACAAATTGCAGCCCATAGGATGTTAGTACTGCTGTGATCTCCATTTTGGACCAAACAGAAACTGAATCCAATCTGGTAAGCCTCTTACTGTATTTCGTTCTTAGGTTTTGGAGATAGAGTTTTAGTGCTCAGTAAGTCTCAGATTCTGCAATTTTTTGATTAGATTTGTTTTGGAAGAATCACGAATATAATAGAAGCATAGGTTGGAAAAGCATTTTTCATCTAGGACAAGTTGGAACTTCATCCGGGTAGGGAAGCTTATATGTTTAATTCATCTGCTTGATTTTATAATCTGAGTTCATGTATATGAAATCTGATATTTGAGCCTTATGACGTTTTACTGATAAGAATAAATTCCTGGTTCAATTTGCATGTTTTGCTTTTTTTTTGGATACGCATGAAAGATTGTGAATGTTATAGAGTTGGAATGATCAGGATCCGATTGAATCTGTGCATGAATGAACCGCTTAATGTATTATATATGTTGTTGCCTGATTTTTGATTTAAATGTATATTGATTTGATTCTGGATAAATGGAGTATGGTGATTGTATATTTTGGAATGATCCAAATGTTGAAATCTGTATGATTTGATGTATTAACTCTGAAAGGAAAGTTGTCAGTTCATAAAAAATCCGAATCGGAAAATTCTGTTAAGAGTTTGAGAAATCTGGTCTCTGTCTGATACAAGGACTGTTCGTCCTTACGGTCTTAAACCGTTCGTTTTTCAGTTAAGCTTAACTTAGACTAGAATTCTTCATTTGGAAATAAAAAAAAAAAAAAAAAAAAAAAATAATTCTGGTCCCGAGAATGAGAGTCCCTAGTTGATGACTGAGCGTTCGTCTAGCTCCGTATATTTAAATATTTAAAACTTTATAACTGAGTGACTTCGGCCTAATAGAGCGTCCGTCCTTAATAACGTTCGTCTAAATGAAGTTCGACTTCTGTTGAACGTTCGTCTACAGACGTTCGTTTCCTATATTGAACGTTCGTCATAACTGGTGTCGTTCATATACCTAAACGTTCGTCCTACCCAACGTTCGGTTTAGCCAACGTTCGTTCTGATTGTGGCTCGGTCATTGACTTAGCGTTCGTTCCAAAGCGGGGTTTCGGTTTCTAAACTGAACGCTCGCCCTATTATTGAATTTTGAGCGAACATACTGGCGTCGTCCAAAATTGTTAAATTACGTTTCGTACTTGGACTGCCAGTGCTGTTCTTCTGAAATCAATTATATTGTCTGGTGTAAACTAAACATTATCACTGGTTTATTCCTTGGGTTCTATCTATATTCTTTACACTTAAAATCTTTCAATGTATTATTCATCTTTCTAAAGATCAGTATTTCAAATTATCAAGAGTTGAAGCATATTAAGTGATAAATGACTCGTTGCTTTTTTCATGAAACGTTAAATCAAAGGTTCTTGAGAAGTTTCATTTTATTGATTAAAGATTCCTTCTTTCCTCATCCTAGCTTTGAAATACAGATGGAGATATTATAATTATGAAAGGATATGATGGTTGAAACACGACATGATATGATTATAGGTTTTGAACTTGATGAAGCGTGGCGGGGGGGGGGGGGGGGGTTTCCATGGAGGAGCTTCTCAGTTGTATTAAATGCTAAGTTTTGTAAAGTATGAACATGGACAAGTTACTGATTGGCTTGTCCATCCTGATATTCCGTGATGGTCATCTTCACTTAAAGGGGTTAGTCCATGAGTGGGATGGCAGGATGTCCTTCGTATCCCTCACTTATGATGGGCGAATGATTAACTCAGTGGAGGTCTTCGTATCCCTCCCTTAGCATGGGCGCAGGATTAACCGCATGTGGAAGCTGATTAGGTAATCCCGGCTACACACCACTTGGGTGCAAGGACGCCTGTAACTACATGGTTCATACGTTCAGACAGTCTGTTTATAGATTTATATGTTAAATTTTATGATTAAGTTGTTTGAGGTATCTGTGAATTAAATTGTTGAACTGTATGTTATGTTGTTTAATTAAACAATATACCTTACCTTGCATTTTACTGGTGGCTGTTTACTGTCCATGTATACTCCGTCTTGTCAAAATGCAATGATCATCCTTTGTGGATGTGAGCAAGGGTGATGCATCCTCTTGAAGTCTTACTGGAAGAAGAAAATTTGGAAGATGGCAAACGCTGGTTTAAGTTGAAGTAAAAGCTGAACAGTAAAGGCGCGATTTCCGTAGCAGTTTTTTAGTCTAGTGTGTTTGCAGTATTTTTGGGCATTTGTGTATATATTAGTTCGCAGATCGTTTTGTGTTAATCTGAAAATTTGGAATTCTGTCAGTTTGCTGGACTGATTTTGATATTCTTATTTAAATTCTACAGAATGGTATCAGAACTGGTTTTTCTGTTATTTTTTTTTTATTAATTCTGAACACTGCAGATTTTACTGTCACGTGCTGTATGTTAATTTTAAAATCTGAGCTACTGTAATATTCTTTAAGACTGCACTGTGTTATCTCTGAAATGTGATCAAGTTTCTGGTTTAAGGGATTTCAATTATTTTGGGATGTTACATTATGGTATCAGAGCAGTTTTTGTTTCTCTTAATGACACTGTAGGGTTATGATTTCACTGTGTTTTGCTGTGTGCTTATTATATGTTAATGAGTTATTATTATTTACTCTTGGACATAAACGACGCTCCAGCCATCTTCAGGATTACAATGAACGGATAATTAGACCCCTATTTGGATAAATTTGTAGTTGTGTTCAAGATGATATTCTCATCTACTCCAAACCATGCTGAACATGAGACCACTTGAGAACAGTACTAACCTGTTGAGGGAGAAAGAGTTGTACGCAAAGCGTCAATGGAATTCTGGTTAAAGGAGGTGCATTTGCTGTGGCATGTGATATCGTCTGAAGGTATTTCATAGATCCCTCTAAGTGCAAGCATGTTGATTGGAAAGCCCGCGTCAGTCCTGAAGTGGAGGATTTTTGTGGGGCTGGCTGGTTATTACCAGACGTTTTTTTTCCACAAAAATTAGAGGGTTCGCCAAAGATAGTGGCTCCTCTTACTAGATTGACTAGAAAGGATCAGCCATTCGTGGACTGATCTGTGTGAGGAACGTTCCATGAGCTGAAGAATGAAAATTGCGAGCGCGCCAGTTTTTGATTATTCCAGACAGTCCCAGCCATTTGAAGTGTACTGTGACGCATCTCCCAGGTTTTGGGCTTGTGCTCATGCAAGAGAGACGTGCAGTAGCGTACGCGTCTCGCCAGTTGAAGATTCATGAACGCATTATCCCCACACGACCTGGAGTTGGCAGCTGTTCGTTTTTTTGCACTAAAGATTTGGAGCACTATTTATACGATCAACGTTCCAAGTTTTAGTGATCACAAGAGCCTCAAATATTTGTTGATCAGAGGAGCGAATAGAGGCAAGACCGTGCTGGAATTTTTAAAAGCATATGATTTTGACCTGCATATCACCCTGGGAAACCAACGTAGTGGCAGACGCCTAAAGCCAGGAATACAGACAAGCTCATTGGATGATGGGAAGGACTGAACTTGTGAGATTTTAGAGATCTAAGATTACAATTTGAATTAGGAGAGAACGTATAAGGGCTGTAATCTTAGATGTCTAGTGATTGGTTTTTTGACAGAATCTGGATGAAGCAACGTGAGATGAAGAACTGTTTGAAGATATTTGATGCACCTGTTCAGAAAAGCTAAGGAGTTTAATGCTGGAACGGATGGTAATGTTGCGTTATTGGGAAGAACTTGCATTCCAATGAGAGAGTGAAACGTATTATATTGGAAGAAGCTCATCATAGTCGTCTTAGCATACACCCCGGTATGACTAAGATGTATCAAGATCTTAGGAAATCTTTCTGGTGGCCGGTAATGAAGAGTGATGTTGCACGCTTTGTGGCATCTTGCTTAACCTGTCAACGCGCCAAGGCTGAACACCAACGTCCAGGTGGATTGCTTCAACAATTTGAGATTCCTGATGGAAGTTGGACGCATTTCCATGGACTTTGTGACTCATCGGCACGCAACAGTCCAAGACTCACGATTCAATCTGGGTAATTGTGGACAGATTACTAAGAGCGCCCACTTCTTAGCCGTGAATTGAAGATGTCAATGACAAATTTGGCTAACTGTACTCAAGAGATGTGCGTCTTCATGGAGTGCCCTTCAAGCATAGTTTCTGACCGAGACACGAGATTCACATCTCGTTTTTGGCAATCTTTACTAATTGGAAATGGGAAGCAATCTACTATGAGTTATGCCGTATCATCCGCAAAACCATGGCCAATCTGAAAGGACCATCCAGCCGTTGAGATTTGCTTAGGACGTGTGTCCTGGACCATTTAGGCGGCATTGGAGAGGTTCTTGCCAACTAGTGGAATTCACTACAATACCAGTTTCCAGTCTGCATTGGTATGGCGCCTTTTGAAGCTCTCTATGGAAGGACCGTGCAGAACGCCACTTTGCTGGTTTCAGAAGGAAGAGAATGTGGCTAACTGGACCAGAACTTTATCCAGCAAACTACTGATAAAGTGAAATTGATTCAGGACGATTGAAGAACCTCTTGAGCATACAGAATCTTATGCATATAGAGGAGAAGACCCTTGGAGTTTGCAGCAGGAGACCATGTATTTTTAAGGTTGAATTCCAATCACTGGAGTGGGGGGAAGATTGTTCGTCCAAAGAGCTGTCTCCCAAGTTCCATAGACCGTATCAATTCTGAAGAAGATTGGACCATTTAGCTTATGAAGCTGCTTTGCCTCCTCAACTATCAATCCTTCATCTGTTTTTTCCCATGTGTCTCAACTCGAAAGTATATACCAATCCTCTCATTTTTAGAATGGAAGACATCACTACAACCTTGTCGAACGCTGGAGTTGTCAACATCCGCATGATGATGTTCGCACTAAATTACACAGAGGAAGGATGTTCGATTGGTGAAGGTAGTGTGGGATGCCCAAGATGGAGATTCAACGTGGGAGGTGATAGTGCAATGGGGACTTATATCCACACGTATTCATAGGTAAATTCCTAAGTTTCTGCTGACTTAACTCTCTAAGTCAAATCAACTTTATGTATGTGTGAGACCCTGGATAATTAGCAAATTTAATCCTGACATCACACCACTAAACACAACCCACGTCACTGTTGCGGGTAATTAAAAACCACTTTCAACTCTGATTTTCACTCTGCAATGCACAGAAAACTGAACCACCATCATTCTCTGCAACATTAAAAAACGCACCACTCCTTACTGCACACCTGCCACTTGTCACGTTAGAACTTACAAATCAGAATTTAGTATGCAGGTGTCAGTCTTGGACATGTTTGTTAAGCAAACGTTACTTTAACAAAACCAAAGTTTTCTGAGAACCCTTTCACCTGCACACTCATTCATCTTCATTCCTCAGAAAAACAAACTCTCATTTTCTCCCAATTTCTCCTAGAACCTTAATTCTCGTCTATCAGAAAACTCACGTTTCCTCTCTGATCACAATTGGCAGGCACCATAGTAATGTAGTACTCTTGATCTCCATTTTGGACCAAACAGAAACTGAATCCATCTGGTAAGCCTTCTTCTGTATGCGTCTTAGGTTTCTGGAAGAATAGAGTTTTAGTGCATGCAAGTATGTAGTCTCAGAGTTCTGCAATTTTTTGATTAGATTTGTTTTGGAAGAATCAAGAATATATAGAAGCATAGTTGGATAAAAGCCATTTTCATATAGGAAAGTTGGAACTTCCAATCCGGGTAAGGGAGCTTATATGTTTAATTCATACTCTTGAATTTTATAATCTGATTTGCATGTATATGAAATCTGATATTTGAGCCTTATGAACGTTTAACTGATATGAGATATAAATTCTGGTTCATTTGCATGTTTGTTTTGGATACGCATGAAGTGTGTGAATGTTAGAGTTGGGATGATTAGATCGATTGAATCTGTCATGACTGAACACTGCTTAATTGTATTATATATGTTGTTGCTGTTTTTGATTTAATGTTATTGATTTGATTCTGTATAAATGGAGTATGGTGGATTGTATATTTGGAATGATCCAAATGTTGAAATCTGTATGATTTGATGTATTAAATCTGAAAGGAAAGTTGTCAGTTCATAAAAATCTAAATCTGGAAAATTCTGTTAAGAGTTGAGAAATCTGGTCTCTGTACTGATAAAGGACTTCGTCCTCGTAACCGCCACGGTCATTAAACCGTTCGGTTTTTCAGTTAAGCTTACTTAGACTAGAATTCTTTCATTTGGAAAGAATTCTGCCGAGAATGAGCTTCCCTAGTTATGATCTGAGCGTTTCGTCTCGCTCAGTAGTATTTAATATTTAAAACTTTAATAAATGAGTGACGTTCGGCCTTAAGTAGAGCGTCGTCCCTTAATACGTTCGTCTAAATGAAGTTCGACCTTCTGTTGAACGTTAGTCTACTAGTGGGTTTTTTTCGTTTCTATAGTGAACGTTCGTTCATAACTGGTGTTCGTCATATACCTAAAACGTTTCGTCCTACCCAACCGTCGGTTTTATACCAACTTAGTTCTGATTGTGCTTCGGTCATTGACTTAGCGTTCGTTCCAATCGGGGTTCGGTTTCTAAACGAACGATAGTCCCTATTATTGAATTTTTTGAGCGACATAACTGGCGTTCGTCAAAATTGTTAAATTACTTTCGTACTTGGACTGCCAGTGCTGTTCTTCTGAAATCAATTATATGCGGTGTAATCTAAACACTTATCACTGGTTTTTATTCCTTGGGTTCTATCTAGATTCTTTACACTTACAATCTTTCAATGTATTATTCCCTCTCTTCCTAAAGATCAGTATTTTCAAATATCAAGAGTTGAAGCATATAAGTGAATAATGACTCGTTCCTTTTGTTCAGAAACGGAATCAAAGGTTCTGTGATAATTCATTTTATTTGATTAAAGAATTCATGACGTTAATATTATAGAGTGATTACATAATGGGAGATTTATAATTATGACAGATATGATGGTTGAACACGACATGATATGATTATATGGTTTTGAACGTGAATAGCGTTCCATGGAGGAGCTTCTTCAGTTGTATAAATGCTAAATTTGTAAAGTATGAAGCATGGAAACCAGTTACTGATGGCTGGTCCATCCTGATATTTCCCGTGATGCCTCATCTTCAGTGAAGGGGTGTAGTCATGCGTGGGAATGGCAGGAGGTCATTCGTATCCCTCACTTAGCAGGGGCGAATGATATACCTCAAAGTGGATGTCATCGTATCCTCACTTAGCAGGGGCGAGGATTAACGCATGTGGAAGATGATTAGGTATATCCCGGCTACCACACCACTTGGGTGCAAGGACGCCTGTAACTACATGGTTCATACAGTTCAGTAGCAGTTGTTTTATATAGAATTTATATGTTAAATTTTATGATAATTGTTTGATGTATCTGTGAATTAAATTTGTGACTGTATGTATGTTGTATTAATTAAACATATAAGCTTACCCTTGCCATTTAACTGGTGCTGTTTTACTGTCCATTATAATCCGTCTGTTCAAAAGGCAATATCCAATCCGTGTGGATGTGAGCAGAGTGGTGATGCATCTCTTGAAGTATTACTGGAAGAAAACCTTTGGAAGATGCCAATCCTGGTTGAAGTTGAAGTAAAAGCTTAACAGTGAGGCGCGATTCCGTAGCAGTTTTTAGTCTAGTGTGTTGTTGGCAGTATTTTTTGGCAGATTTTTTTGTTTGTGTATCATATGTTCTATATCTGTTTGTGTTTAATCTGAAAATTTGGAATTCTGTCAAGTGCTGGCTGTATTTTGATATTCTGTTATTTATTCTAACAGAATGGATAATCAGAACTGGTTTCTTTTATTTTTTTATGATTCTGAACACTGCAGATTTTACTGTACGTGCTGTATGTTTAATTTTTAAAATTCTGAGCTACTGTAATATTCTTAAACTGCACTGTTTATTCTGAAATGTGATCAGTTATGGTTAATGGTAATTATCATTTATTTTGGGATGTTACAGTATGATATAAAGATTTTATTTATTTTTAAATAAGGTGAAAATTTAAAATTAAAGTAATATTACCATATTTTGGAATTAAAAAACGAGATACATTATTTTAATAAAAAAATAAGATTTTTTTTTTGCCTTTATAGTTATTTATTTGTATTCATAATTTTTAAATTGTGTAGTTAATGAATATATGTATTGTTAGAGTAAATTATCATTAAGCTACCCAGCTATTCTTACTATTATTTTTATCTCCTAACGTTACATGGTTGGTTATTTTATGGGAGTGCAGGATAAAATTATGGAGGTGTAGGAAGAAATTTCCAGTTGCGGATTGTACCGTATCAAGTTACAAGAAGCCCAATATCAAATTGAGTTAAGCCTGAATTGAGCCATTAATATGGAATGTAATTTAGAGCATTCTATATAAAATCTTAGATCACCCTTTCTAGTAAAACGATTTTTCTGTTAAATTTATTTTATTTTATAAATATACTTTTTTTATCAATACAGTCACTATGATTAGAAATCTAAGTCAAAAAAAAAAAACTGACAAACAGATTCTACTTTTATAGTATTTTTAAGTGTTTTCTCTTTTCACATCATACAATGTACAAAGTAATAGTAATAGAAAGATAGATTTAGCTTTTTAAAGATACATAAAGGATAATAGAAAAACTAAAAAGGTAAAAAATAAGAAACTTAAATTAAAATTGTAAAATTTTATAAAATATAAGGATGAAAATTACAATTAAGCCTATATTGAAATAGCTCTAAATTGGTCTATCGTTGAAATGACTTTTTGAACGGTAGGAAAATGATGTCGAGAAAATCTTTTTAAGTGACTTCAAAGTCAAAAGAGAAAGAAAAAGAAAAAAAAAATTGTTATGTAAATAATTATTATTTATTAGAAAAAGTTCGCATACAAACAAAATTTTCACCACCTAATGAAACTTTTTTTTTCTTTTTGTTCTAACAACACAATAATTAAATCAAGCATGCCTTTTCGTTGGAGGAGAGGTGTCTAATCAGGCGTGGCTATTAATAGTCATTTTTAGTATGGCCCACATCAAGTTAAATTAAATGGGCGGGTTATTCAGTTATTGGGCTATGAATCGGAGCTGTGACCCAATTTCATCTATCTAACCGCTTTGGACCTCCTAACTAGAATAAGGCTATTGTATCCAGCACGCTCTCAATTACTAACTGCACCTCCATAATCATAAATTTATATTCAGAAAAAATCATTTTGGAAATCCTATTCCGAAAAAGCTTTGCCAAAATGTATTTGACCGAAATATGATTCCGAAAATTCTGTTTAGGATATTTAGTTCTGAAAATTCTGTTTCAAAAAATTTATTTCAGAAATTTTATGTCACATTTTTCTAAGGGTGTGAGAAGAAGTTGCAAGGGTGCAGCATGTAAAAGAGTGATAATAAAATAACAATTTCTTGTTCTTCCTTAACTTACTTTTGGAATTGAAAAACACACCTAAAAAGTAGCCAACACTAATAACATCACAATAGCTAAAAAGTGACGACGTTAAAGAAATCAAACAAAAAACATAAAAGAAATAAGGTTGAAACATCATGGAATGATGTTAATGAAGAGGTTAAAACACACCGACTAAACCCTAATTTTTGGCAATTTATTATGTCATTATGTGTTTGGTGTTTCGTAACGTTGTGATTTATTTTGTGCATCTTTCATAAAGCAGCATCATTTTATTCGGTGTAAAATTATTTGCTCTTCTCTTCTTCTTCTGCAATCAACTTCAAGGTTGATTTTGTAATGCAGTAACTTTTCTTCCATCAATGTGTTTAACTTAAGATACAAAAATATAAGGATTAAAAATCATTTTATATTATCATTATACAACACTAAGAATCTAAGATTGAGTTTAAAATAGAAATGACAAAATTAAACCTATAGAAGAGGACCTATTTTGATTATAAAATGAATTTTGATTAAATTAGTTTTAGGAAAAATTAATGTTTATTCTAAATCGTAGTAGTATAAAGATTTAATACGAAATTTATCTCATTTTAGCTCAACTGAATCTTAAACTCAAAATCCCGGAAAAGAAAATGTTGGTCTTTAATATTTTTTAATCTGTCTTGACTTTTTATATGAAAATTGATAGATTCAGTTCTCCAAATTTTAAATATATATTACTTTGATAATTTATATACTGAATTTAATGTTTAGTGCCGATTATATATATTTGTCACAAAAAACAGTGATAAAAAGAACTGAATTCACATTATTACTTTTTGTTTATAGCTAAATTTGATACAGTGATAATTTTTTATCGTAAAAAGGTTAAAATAATTGAATTCAAATTTGTTTTCAATGCTTGAAAACTAATTAATTAATCAGGCTGACGTTAAAATATGAGGATAAAAAAAAATATTTTACCCTAAATGTAAATACATAATTCACGCGACAGCATACTGACAAGGAAAAGAAAGTTAGGTGAATGTTTAGTTCAGCACTAGACAAAATTAGTTTTTAAGCAACATGAATTATGTCTTTGAATAATTTTATTATAACAAGTTAAATATAAAATAAGAAAGTTCAGTTAAATATTTTATTAAAAAAAAGTATTTAAAGTATTTTCGCCTAATATTCAGTTCATCTTCATGAAACAAATACATGATAATTCATCTAAAATCACGTTAAGGATTTTACTGTGTTTCTGAAAAAAACCTAACGTTGAACCAAACACGTTCTATCTATTATGCGTGGTTGAAATATATATCTATTATTTGAAAACATGTTAAGCTACTTACTGCATAAGCAAGCAAGCAGTGATGAGAAAGAAAAGCATATGAAATAGGAAATAGTGGTGATCGATGCAGCTGAACTCAACTTTTGTGTCACTGGTGAGAAAGAATTGGAAGGGAAGTAGTTAAAATGCATACATAAGGATCCAATATTAGCAGGTGATGGAAAAGTGAGGAAGAAAAGAAAAATGAATGAAAAATGATGAATTTGTGAGTGTTTTGAGAAGAAATAGGAAACGAACAAGAGATACCAGGTAGGCAATAGACAGTGGCAGATTGAGTATAATGACTATTCTACAATTACAAGGATGTTTCACTAGCAGTGGTGTCGGACAAAGGACATGGTCACGCTCAAAAACTGCCAAATCATAGCAGCAGCAGAAGCAGCAGCTGCAGCATTAGGATCTCAATGCCAACACAAAATCCACTATTCTCTCTTCCTCGCTCTGATTTGACCACATGAGATACATATCAAAATCGCTATTTTTTTGGTCTTTGTGGGGTCAGTGATTGAGTGAAGCGGAGACTTCTCTGCCAAGTTCCATCATTTTTCTCATTATTAAAATGCTGAGGCATAACATGCATAAATACCTATCAGATGCCACAAAGGGTCCACATTGACGTGATTGTTTTGTCGTCTTCTTTCCATCCTTCTCTGTGTATTGTTCAAAACAAGTAAAAGGGACATTACCATAACACTGTATTATTGTTATTCTGCTTTTTCAAACTTCGTTTTTGCAAGGGACATCCATCAACAACCAACGAAACACCCACCTCTTCCTTTCTCTCTTCTGCTTTTCTCTTCTTTTTATGCATATTACTACTGAAAAAAGTTTTAAAAAAACCCGTTTGAACGCACATCACAGAGACAGAAAGAGAGAGAGTGAGGGCCACCAAGGGGGGTCCCTCTGGGAACTTTTCTTTCTTGCTCAACAGGTATACCATCTCTTTTTCGGTCCTCCAACCAAAAATCTATGTTCAATTCAATTCTATTATCAATCTTTTGACTGTCTGTACAGTTATTAACCCCCCCTCCGCCTCAATTTCAATCTCTCTCCACACCCCACAATGTCTACATCCATAACAAAAGCAATCCAAATAAAGAACTCTTATCACATGCCCTGTACAAGCTACTGTGACAATCTCTCTCTCCCTTCCCAACAAAAGTGAAAAATAAGTGTCATTCCTGTCCAAAGTCCTCTCCCCCCGTCCCTTTCAATTTTCAACCATTATCTTTGCAATGGCTATGAGAAAAATTTAGCCATCAACAACCATAATGAATTCCAGTCCATCTATGGAAAATTAAGCATTCCCTTGTGCATGGAATGTCATCTTAGCAAGCCAGATCCTTTGCCTCCAAGAACATCATTGCTCATTTATCCTCCACAAAGATTCTGTGTATGAAATCCCTGAACCTTTTGGAGTACAGCTTGGGATCAACAGCTGAGATAGAGGTGGAGTCCACTTGTAACGACTTGTATGCATGTTCTATCTTTTTGCTTATATCATAGTCTTGGAGAATGTCAATGATACCAAAGTAGAGGATTACATCAGATATCTGCTGTTGTTGTAGGAACAATAATGAGAAACATGTAACAACAGGTATATCCAATGCGAGAAACATTGGAGTATTCATGAACCTAAATGCGAATACAAATCAAACATAAACTAAACTAAATAAATAAAATAAAAGATACAATGTAACACCCAGTTTCTCACACCAGATGCGGAACTAAATTCCACATATATAGAAGGCAACATCAAGAGCAGATACCAAATTTCTACTCTTAATTATTGATGATAATATAATCAATGATAAAAAGAGTAAAGGACCTGCTCAATAGACCCCTCATTGTGAGGAACCATAGAATTGCGAATATCTACTGGTTCCATCCGGAAGGACGGATCCGAGTAGGGTTCCGATGACACGTCGGCTTGGTCAGGACGCCGAATCGTAGCAATCGCAGATATTAAGATAACGAGAGGGTGAACCTCGCGGAGAAACTTTGAGAAGATGAAAGAATTGTAACACTGTGCGATCCGCTCGACGCCATGTTGGAAGGTTTGATTCTGCACCTTCACTACTCACGAACAAGGCGGGCACAACACAACACAAAGCACCCAATCTGAGCTAGGGTTTTACAAATGGGCCTTGTCAATATTCAGATTGGTCAAATGCTGGTCAACCATCACAATTCTGTCTTTTTTTCTTATGTTTTAGTTCAGAAAACTAGGCCCTTAAGGCCCAATAAAGAAAGGGCTCATTTACTTATACTATGTTTTTGTGAAAGAAAAAGAAAACTTACTTATACACTAATATTTTATAAGAAAATATATAAGTTATAAACCAAATAAATTAAATTAATTATAGTGAAAATATATAATTTTTCTTTCTTAAGAAAAATAAATAATACATTTTTTTATAAAAATTTGCATATGATTGATAAGCAATAATTGTCTGTATTGGAATATACAACAATCAAATAATACACATTATAATAAATAGATAGTGGTTTAATTACAATACACATTAACATATTTCATTTTTAGTAGAATATCAAATATAGTGTTTATATAAACAACTTCAATTTTTTTATTTGTTAATTTAAATTTGTAGTAGCTATTTCAAAATTATTGTATATTCTTACTTTAACAAATATGATGATAATAATTAATACTAAACATGTGATAAAATATCTTAACTAAATTAAATGAATGGAAATGAAATTTCTGTACTAAACTGCAATACTATTTATATTATCTTAAAGTATAATATATATGAATGTTCTTTATACCAACAAATTTTATCCATTATAATATATTAGTAAAAATATATAAGAATTTTTTTTAATAATATATAATAATAAAATTATAATTAAAATTAATATAATTACAAAAATATTTTTATTATTTTATAGTAAATTTTATTATAAACATCATTTTTTAGAAAATAGTTACAATTAAAAAAAAATCCCATATATATATATATATATATATATATATATAACAGTTGGCTTCATTGCATTATGTAAATCAGAAATTTAGTACTCAATCAACTTAATCATTGATAATTTTCTTTTAGCTTCGTTCGAATTTTATTAAATTTAAAATACTAATAATTTTGAATATTGATTTTAAATAAAATATAAATAAAAAAATTATTATTCTTTAAAATTTTAATAGATTTGAATATTTTTAATTTAATTCTTACAAAAAAAATTCTTACATATTTAAATTTTTATATTTTTCAGTTCAATATTTATGATTATATTTTATCATTAGGTACGGTAATTTGATTGTTAATTTGCAGAATAATTATTTAGGTGTCTTGTTGTAAAAAAAACTAGTAAATACTCAATAAATTTTAAATTTTTCATAAATTTAAATATTTTGAATTGATTGAGTTTGCTAAATAAAATTATTCTAGTATATAAAATAATTCTTTTATTAAATATTAATATTTTATATTTTTCAATTGAGTTTATAATTTGATTTTATCATTAGTTAAGGTAAATAGATTATTAATTTCCATAATAACTATTTAGGTGTCTTTATGTTAAAAATCAAATAAATACTTAATAAATTTTAATTTGTTCACAAATTTAAGTATTTTGAATTGAATGAGTTTGTAAAAGAGAAAAATATTATATTAAGTATTTAAAAATTTTATATTTTTTATTTATATTTTAAAATTGGAATTAAGAGGATTATAAACGCATAAGAATAAAGTGAATGAAAAGATATTTGTAAATATAATATATTAAATTTTCATTACACACCAATTGTTTGATATAAAAAAATTATGTTTTTGTGAATTCTTTTATCTAATTGAGTCATTATGTTGAATTATAAGAGTTTTCAAAGTGTTGCATAAGTATATCAAGAAAATGATATCTGTACTTTTCAAATTGTTAATTATAGGATATAGTACAATTATCAATATCTTAACAAGTAATTAATTTAATTTAAAAAAAATAATCAAATTTAAATAAACAATTATTTAAAAGGGTAAAATGATAATATAATTTTAATTTAATTAAGATAAAAATGGTAAAATAATTATTTTATTTTATAAAAACTGTTAGTTAAAGAATAAATTTTTAAGAGAATAGTTAAATTAACAGTCACTTAAAAAATAAAAATTAACCGTCACTTAAAATATAAAAAAGGTAGTATATAATTATTTTAATTTAAAAGTAGTTAATTAAAGTGTAAAAAAAATTGTGTATAATAAAATAGAGAATTCCCATTATATAATAATGAAATCATACAGATAAAATATTTTTACTTTTAATATGTTTTAATATAGTCAAAACTATATGTCTAAGAGTAATCACATCATAATATTGTAGAACGGTTTCTAGAAATGAAGTTAATTTATAGTTATTCACAAAATAACTATAAATTCAAACTTTACAAAAATTTACCTTAGCTGCAAAACTATATACATGATCGAGCGGTCTATATATACTATATTTATATGACCGAACGGTCATAGACTACACCATTGGGTCCTCGTCGTCCAACGCTTTCTCCAGCGAACACTCGTCTCCCTCTACTCACCCACAAGGTGATCATTGCAAATAAAGAATACCGAACAAGAAACATGAACAAGATAGAAAAGAAGGGTAAGCTAGAGTAAATTAATTGATTACAATTATCATGCAAATTAAACAACATACATAAGCATATGTCAATCGAACACTTTACAACATAAAATGAACGACCATACATTACAAAAAAACATGACCGAACATTTGACTTGACCATCCGGATTGTATGAATATGTAGCTTGAGGTTGTTCGTGCAACCGGGAGTGTAGTAACTGAAAAACCATCAGCTGCCACCCGAGGTTAATCCGTTATAACTCACCTAAGACCCTATAGGCTAGGACCTCCTGACATTCTCACACAATGCATTACCCATCTCTACTTGAGAATTGGTAATCATCAAAATTTCGTGATGAACGTCGTGGATTTCGTTGTCCATATTCATACTTTACCAACTTGATAACCAGCACCGAGATATCCCTCCTTGAAATTCTCTTTCATACCAATTGAAACATAATACCTTAATAAAATAACCACACCATCACTTATGCACAAAAGATTCATATAACTAAATTTATTAAGTTCTTAAACCACAATTGAAAATCTCATGTAAAACCGAACCTCCTGTGAACGTTGGAGACCAAACGTTTATGGCTTAGGCCGAACACCTATAACTTTGGACGAACGCTTAGAGTTGATACCGAATACTAATATAGGACCGATTTCTAAAATATCACAGAACGGTCCTTAATAGGTAAGGCTCATGAGAGGCTGAACGCATTTAAGACTGAATAAAAGTACGAGACCGAGCACTAGTACAAGACTAAGCACTAGTACCAGACCAAGCTCTAGTACGAGACCGATCGCTACAAAGAGGCCACACACCCCACTAAGATCGATCGTTATGACTAAACAGAATACTAGTACAAGACCAATCAGTCATTAACTGAAAAGCTCTACAAAAGTATAACTCAATTAAGGCCAAACACAAGAAGAAAGTCGAACGGTCAATGAATGACACTCGGCGATCTGCATAATTCTGCAAAATAACTGCAGAATTATGATCAACAACTATCTTCACCAATTACTACCACTTCCCAACTTCTAATCCTTCAAACATGATTCATATACTCATTTACGCC
Source organism: Vigna umbellata (assembly GCF_018835915.1). The sequence goes on along the minus strand of NW_025901789.1, from coordinate 53,996 downwards.
TATTCAAAGGTACCTAAAATCGTTTTAACATCATTCCAAAGAGTCTCATATCGGATTTCACTCCCAACCCCAAACTCTCATTTTCGCATACCCACTTCCTAAAGATTAAAACAGACCAAACATTATGCACAGAAACTCCAACTAGTTCACAGGTTCTAGCATTCACAAATTCAACCCAATTCAATCAAACATTCAAGTTATACACATGCAACAATCCAAACAATAATTTCATACATAGAAAATCACAATTAAATTAACTAGTTTTCCTTGTCTCTTGATTGAACAAAAAACTTTTACACCTCAGAAAAATTGTTTGAACTTCAAGAAAATCTAATAACACCTAAAGATCACCAATTGAAAAGAAGAGATAAACCAAAAGGCCAAGAACATGATCAAAATTGAGAAGAAGAAGTTGATGAACACATGCAACAGAATTTCCTTTGCATGCACCAGAAAACCGAAACACTAAACAGAGAAAATGAAACTTACTGACTTAAATCACTGAACTAATTGTTTGACAATAAATCTTTCAACTCAAGGATCACTTAAACTCCTCCTGAACGTAGAACAAATGATCAATTGATGAAAATTTTTAGAAAGAAGGAGGAGAAAAGAGAAGATTAGAATTTTGGAAAGAGAGACTGTATGCAGATAATGGAAGGAAATTTAAAACTTTCATTTATATATCACTCTGAACGGTCCAATCCAGTGCATACACCTGTCCTGCTGTAATTTTCTTTAAATCTCTTAGCTCTCACATTAATGATACAATTTTTTAATATTTTTTTGTAAATTTATAAGATTTTGTATGAAAATTAACCTTCCCAAATTTTATTTAATACGGTAATTTTTTTCAGAAAAAAAAATTCAGAATCCATCCCCGCATCTTGGCTTATGATACATTTTCAGCTCCACGCCTATTTTTAGCATCTACAAAAGGAACATTTTGTTTTAAAATATTAAATAATTGGAGATGAATGAAGTTATAAAATTAAAATATTAATATTTTATGAGGTGCTAAATAGGTGTAGAAAAATTAAAAGATGTGTGTTTATAATTTTGCAGCTTTTATTTAGCTGTTGCTACGGCATGTAAATGAAAGAAATGCTATGAGTAAGAGGATTGGTTGACTAGGAAAATATAAGGTTTTGTTCCCAAAGCATTTTCACTTTTAAATTAGAAATGAAGTCATACTTTTCCTAATTATTTTTTAACTACGTGTGGTGTGGTTTATCAATTGAGATTGCTGAGTTGTAGGCATAGTCACCCAGCCATCTTAAGAAAGCAATAATACTAGTGTGCATAATTCAAGCCGTAGCACTATGAAATTTGAGCATATACTCATTGAAAGATGCCAAACTAAGAGGGACAAAACATTCTCAAGGAAAAGAAGTTGCTTTTTATTTGATAAGCAATTACAGCACACATCTCTCATAGTCATCTTCCAACTTAAAAGTAGAGGAAAAGTGACCAATCACCCAACACATCCACCCCTACTCGTTAACATCACATTCTTTACAAAGGACAAGGTTTAACAACAGTAAAAAGGAAAATAACAGATAAAATAAAATTAGACCACAAACTTTGCTTTGCTTTGGGTCTTTTGACCCAGCGATCACAAACTTTTATCGCATTAATTGGATTTGAAGGGAATGGCTCTGATTACGACTTGGTGGTACAGAGCCGCAAGAGCAGCTCCAACGAAGGGTCCAACCCAGAAAATCCACTGTGCAACAAAAAATGCGAAAGGGGTTAATTAGAAGAATGCATTACCTCACTAACTTCCTGTAAATTCCAAAATTTGATAATAATATATTTCAAAATTTAAAGAGAAATATAACATACGTGATCATCCCAGCCAAGATCTTTGTTGAAAATGATGGCAGCACCGAGACTTCGAGCAGGGTTGATACCGGTGCCAGTGATTGGGATGGTGGCCAAGTGCACCAAGAACACAGCGAATCCAATGGGCAAGGGTGCCAAAATCTGATCATTCCACCAACATTATATATTAGCAAGTGTATTTCTTGTTTTGTGGTAAAATATTTATGAATTAATATATTTTTTTTCATGAATAATAAAAGTAGGGCACACACAGGAACGTGTGAGTCTCTAGCGTTACGCTTGGCGTCAGTGGCTGAGAAAACAGTGTAGACGAGAACGAAGGTACCAACAATCTCAGCACCGAGTCCATCACCTTTGGTGTAACCAGAGGCAACGAAGTTGGCACCACCGTTGTGTTTCCCGAAGAAGGTTTTTCCCTCGAAACCTTTGACCACACCAGCACCAACGATAGCACCCAGAACCTGCATCACCATGTAGAACAGTGCCCTAGTCAACGACAATTTCCTCGCCAAGAAGAGTCCGAATGTCACAGCCGGGTTTATGTGTCCCCCTGCATCATCACACACCAACACAAACCACAGCGATTATTATTAATTAATGTATATATATATATATATATATATATATATAATTATAACAGCATATGTGTATAAGGAAGAGAGGAAGTGTTTTTACCTGAGATTCCAGCGGTGCAGTAAACGAGAGCGAAGATCATACCACCGAAGGCCCAGGCAATGCCTTGAATGCCAACGGTTGCGCACTTGGAATCGGACCTATTGACACCCATGACGGTTAAGATAGTTATGTAGAGGAAAAGAAAAGTAGCCACAAACTCGGCTATTCCAGCTCTGTAGAAGGACCAAGAAGCGAGTTCGGAGGGTTCGAATAGTGGAGCCGACGGAGGCTCTTGGTAGTCCTTTCCATCGTCTTGGCTCTGAGCCGCAGTCCCGATGGGTTGCCTCTCTGAGAATTTGTTCGCTCCCAATGAAACATCTTGCTCCTTTCCCTCCATTTTTTTGCTCACTCTATCTTTCTCCAACCTGTGGTTGTGGTGATGATGATGATGATGTGTTCTTGGGATTATTTATATGCACTCAGTGTAAAGATGGAAGAGAAAATAAAATTAGAAATTGAGGGTGAGTGGGGGTGGCTGGTGGGGCCTAATGATGTTGTGATTTCTTATCTTTTTGGCCGTCCAATCCTTTTGATTCATGAATTGGTTTGAAGGAGACTTAGTTGGAAGGCTATGATCGGAGCAACAGACAATGGTAGCGTCCTTGCTGGCACGCCTCTCACCACGCATTGCATGGCCCACTGTTCCATTTTTCCAGTGAGTTGCACATGCTCCTATAATATATACAAGAGATGAAATTCGATTTGGCAAGGTACAGAGAATTCGCCTAGTTTTAATTCCAGTGTCAAATTCCGATATGTTTGTTATGCATTGATGGTGATTGTACTAAAATAGTCGTTTTGAATTTTCATAACAGTAGTTTATTATAACCAAACGAAACATAGTTTTGAAAAATATATCCACGATTAGATAAACCTGGTTTTTCTAACCATTACCATCGAATTTCTTCCCAAATCAATTCATTAGAATATGGTTGCCCTATGGCTGTCCACCAATTCATTTGAATAATTTATCTATATGATAGAACGAGACCATGAATAACTAAGCCATATACTCTTGATTGTAGGAACAGGTTCTTTATATTAAAGAACGAGATAAAATCAATTGTAGAATCGAAGGAAATAGATAGAATAAAAATTAGGTAATTTTACTGAAAAAGGATAAAGGACGAGGGTAAGAACTGAAAGAAAACGATTTGATGACAACAAAATAAATTCACAAAATGTATGCTTATAAAAGATTAAAGGAGCTAATATATTTTTAGTTTCTTAGATATAAAATTATATGAATATAGTCGTTCTAATTAAAGATGGTAATTTTTTTATATATGTTAAATAATAATTCAGAATTACGTTTGAGTGATAATATATCAAATGGTATAAAAAGTTTTCAAACGTATGTTGTTTAACACGTTATAAAAGTTTAGAGTTATGCTAAAATAATTATATTTATTCACTTTTAAGTTTAAAAACCAATATCAAAGTTTGAGATAAAAATAAATTACAATTTTATATTTAAGTTTAGGATAAAAACATATTTAATCTAAAATAAAAAATTGTGAGAAAAAAAAGGTATTTTACTGATCTAGAACTAAAAGAAGGAATTTCAAATTTTTGTTTTAGTGGCTATAAAAACAAAGAAATTTAAAGCCATGCACTTAACATTATAATGGTTAATAAACTACTCTCATTAGTTATATAGACATGCAAAGTTGTTATCACATAAGACAAATTAAATATTCGTATAGCTTTTGTTTTTTTAGTAATGGTACCTAACATGAGTTAATTTAATTCAATTCCTTGTCTAGTTCCAATGACTTGTTAGGGATAGAATTAAAAAGAACAAATTATTTGCGATATCTTTGCCTTGTAAAACCATTTTATAGTAAGCATATAGAGTTTTTCTTCATCATTGTGATCTGGCAATGCCAAGAGCCACTGGTAAGATGGATCACTAATGTCCTGTTCAGATCATGGTCCTCGAACCTTCTTGCTTTTTTTCTTTATTAATGTATGTTTTTGTGCTGTTAAATAAAGAAAGAGTAAACCCTATATTATATTGTTTTTAAATTATTTTATATTACACCTTTTTTTTTTTATATTTACAGTATAGTTTTCTTCGCAATATTGTTCAATGGAATTTTTTTAACTATTAATGGAGTATAATGTATAAAGATTATCATCATAACATTTTTAAATAGTACAAAAAATCAGAAGGAATAAAAGAATTATTAGTTTGCAATATTATACTTTATCAAAAAAAGAAAAAAAAAAACTAATCAAGAAAATAACTTTTGGTTATTCACTTCTTGCTTTCCTTCAGTGAGAGGGGACAAGAATTCCAGTAATTCATCATAATTTGTTTGCAAATTTGTTACCAATATATGTCTCCATGCACTTTAAGTTGTTAAATAAAATCGTTGATTCCCATAATCATTTTAAAATTGTATATAAGTTTTGAATTGTAATTAGTTCTAGAAATTTTAGTCTGATAATATGTAATAAAAGTATACTTTTGCATATATCATTAATTACATGACTAGGGTTCTTGTATTTTAGTCAATAGATGCTATATTATTTTAAGAATAAGATTTTGTCTCTTTCAATTCATAACAACGTTGCCTCAATAATTGAATAATGAATACATATATACGCAGAACTTTTGGAAGCCCATGATCAATTTTATGTTCTCAGTGTTGACAAACTATTGACGGGAAATTATAAAAAAAATGTAATAACTCTTCACCTTATACCGTCAACTAAATTAGAGCCACAAGTTTCAAATTTTAGTTTTCTTTTAGTTAGAGGTTATACTATTGTTGGCGGTTTGTTTTGCAATATGAAAAATTAGCCCTATGTCACATGCTGAATAATAACTTCGTTGTCCCATTTTCGACTACATTTATTTCTAATATTCTTGTTTTTTTACTTCTTTTTTTTTTCATGTGAAAATAATCAAGGTCGAAACTATAAAAAGAAATTATGTTTTAACTTTTTTTTTTCCTTGGGTATATATGTCAATTAGCAGGGTTTCTCTGTTGCAAAAATTGTGTTATAAATATATTGCAAAATATGTATTTTTTTTCAAATTTGTTGGTTGAACTTGTGGCAATAAATTTGGCGATGGAACTTATTGCAATTGGCCCTATTTTATAGGAACAAGCCTTTTTAACCACAAGATGTGGTTTTAAACATCGTTTACCTCTTTTGCGAGTCATGGGATATGTATCTTCTTCTATGACAATCCTTCTCCTCCATCTATAAATATATACTATTTGGCTTAACACACTTTCTCTCTCTCGTTCTCCCATCTTCTTTCCCCTTTTCTCGAATTATTATTCTGGTGTATTAATTTATTCTTTTTAGAGCTTTTTTTGGTAGTTTGAATATTGTCGAAAAAGTTAGGAAGTTTCAGTAATATTTTAGAAGAGTTGCACATAAAATAAGAGTCTTGGTAGTGAATTTACATGTCTTAGAAATTAAGTTTTGTTCATGTTTTTTTGTTAGAACTTATTGTTCACAAGAACAATCCAAATTTGGAGAATCAAAATATTATTTCCATACATAGACACTTTTTGCAAAATTGTTTTAAAATGTGTTAAAAATTGAGATTTTCTCTAGGCAAAACTTTCGACACTCACAATAATGTGTGTCTATCCTCTTAGACATACCGACTCTAGTATTCTTTCAAAACAAGATGAAGAATGGATTCATGTGAACAAGATATGTTGAAACACTTTACTTAGTTGGTGTCTAATTATTTGTTTGGTGTGTACTATTCTATAAGAAAACGAAAAATGTTTGGGATTCATTGATTTTCAAATATATTGCAGAAAATATCGTTAGATAATTCGTCATAGATAACTACTACTGCTAAGAAATGATTAAAGATAAGGACATAAAAACCCAAATCAACAAGTACTACAAGTTGCTTGAAAATATCAAAACAAAAAGCATACTTCTACCTAATAAGTTTGTTTCCGAACTTTCTATTGAGAAATTATCGTTATCTTAAACAAATTACAAACAACTATTAAAACACAAACACAAATAAATGTCGTTTATAAAACTTATTACACACTATCATTGAAGATACCAAAAAAAAGTGTTACTATAAAGACCAAAACTTTGTATAAAGAAACAAATAATGTAAGAAAGCAATGTTGGGTCTATTGAGGAGGGGGTTTCCTGTGAGTTACACAAACACCAATAACATTTGAGCCAACTATATAAGGGATCGACACCACTCTTTACCCAAAACCTTAAGTTAATGGGTTAATGAGTCTTTCATCTTTATATATTGTTCTACTTTCTCATTTCTATCCAATGTAGGACTTGGACTCACATTTGGATACCCACCAAACAAACCTAATCATAAAAAGAAAAACAATTTTCGTTTAACCCAACTTTTAAAAAGGAAGAGAAATTTCTTCGTATATAAAAAGTCAGGTTGTGTTCGTATTTACGATTTTAAGGACACTATATTTACACGCTTCAGAAATCAAGTTGTGTTCGTCATTTTTTCCGTATTTACAACCTCCTCAACTTGAAATATGTGGCTTTGAAGAAAGCACTTTAAATTTCTAATACAAGGATGCAAAAGTTATAATGGTTCTTCTTTCACTTTTTTTTACGATTTTTTGTTGGGTATCCAAGTGTGAGTCTAAGTCCCGAATAGAAATAAGAAAGTAGAGCAATATATAAAGATGAAAGACCCATTAATCCATTGCCTTAAGGTTTTGGATAGAGAGTAGTGTTGATGCCTTATATAACTCGCTCAGATATGATTGGTGTTTGTGTAATCCACGGGATAAACTCCTCCTCGGTAGACCCAATATTTTTTCCCAAAACTTTCCTAAAGGAAATGTAAATTAAGCGTGATGAGTTCTGAAGACTTAAAGGTTTAATAAGAACACTTTACTGTTTAAGAGATTGGAGGTAGCGTACTCTGCTGCTTTTTCTAAGAATTGAAAAGAATTTTGTGTGTTCAAAATCTTTAACCGGTGATCATGGAAAGGTAATCAATCATAGAGGCAGTATAGTCTTTGCAGAACATGATTCTCCTCTGATCAAGTTTTTTTTTTAAGGATTTAGTGTTTTTAAGCATTAGTTGATCCCTGCTGAGGGATTTTCATCAGAGGGGGATTTGCATTAGATGATAGTGACCCTTGGAATACGTACATCATATGTGAACTAAAAGGAACATGACTTCCCAAATTTCCAGAGCATGAAAAACATTAAATTTTGGAATATATCTCCTAATTAATAATCAAATAAAATAAATAATATTTTAATACTTTTTCGTATGTAAAGAGAATTGGTAATTTTCTATGTTGATCTGATGTTTTTTTTACATGTTGAGCTGTATTTAGTATTATTTGAGTTTTTTTTTTTCTAATTTGTTTATATGCAATCAAAGATAACAGGAGTTATCTAGCCACATTTTGATCTTTATAAAATTATTCAAGGTTTATTTGATTTTTTAAAACTATTTTTTTAAGATAATAATCAACTATATTTATGTATTACATATTTCATTATCTAATACGCTATATTTAAACTAAAATAATTGTAAGAGAAAAGTGTAAACGATGAACAATATTTTGAACATCTTTCTAAAGTATCACTTTTCTTCCATGACCGTGTTTGTGGGCAGAATTGAATGAGCTGGGCCTAGCTGGGCCAACTTCTCATGAAACCCATCCAGGTGTTACTCCCTCCACCATCCCAAATGCTTCCTCCACTCTCCATTTTTTTTATTCTAAAATCATCTTATATTAATTTAATTTTATTTATCTTTTTTTAAAACTCTAAATCTTCCTACACCTTTTCATCCTTCACTTTTATTTTTCTTCGACTCTTTTTTGATGACATTTGAAGCTCTAATACTTGCATTTCACATCTTTGTCTCAAGGTCTCAACCTAATAAAAATTATGTCAGATTTCTCTTGATACCATAACAAGTAAATATCAAAGCAGCTAACTTGTAATTGATTGGGATGAGAAAATGGGAAAAGAATAATATACCTGAGCAAGTAACTTCAATACTTCCTTATTCAAAAGCTTATTTGTTTTCTTCAAACTATCAGCAATACTTTTTGAGAAGGAAATCCCTGATGTTGTTGGAATAGGTATAGCTGAACAAGAGGGACTTGGTCTTCTAGAGAATGGAAACACAGACCTGGAACTCACTACAAATGGCATCAGCACAGGTCTTGGAGCTGTTCGCTTCAATAATAATCCTATGGCCGCCATTCCCAACAAAAGGTCAACATCCTCAACTAACTTAACAAAATTTTCACAATAATATTGAATAAGGTGAGCTGATTGTAGAGGGATACTGGTAAGTAGGTTGTTAGTTGCAGATATATTCTTAAACGAATATTGAGATCCGTGTTTGTTCTTCAAGAGAGATCGATATCTGTTTATGAATCTAACGCATATTCACATCCGTTTAAATATTATTAAAAGGTAAAAGAAGAATAAGGAGATCCAGATAGTCAGGTGTGGTGGTGGAGAGAATAATACCCTCCCATCCATTATGACGACCCATCATGCACATCTAAGCCCATCAAATTTTAGATATGACACTCACATAGTGAGAAAAGTTGGAAATTGAAAAGTGATTTGTGGAAGGAACTAGATGCCCGACAGAGTAGAATATGAGTTTAAAGGAATGAATACTCCATTCACATATTCATAAATAGATATTCCATCATTACCAAAATAACCATCTTCTTTCTCTCTACTTTTCATGGATAAGTAAAACACTTTTACCCACTTTAACACCATACACACATTATCGTATAATAAATTAAATATCTTAGTTAAAGAAAATGAATAAAACTGATGGCTAAAATATTCAAATTGTAAAACCCTATCTATATTATTAAGTTCATACACAATTGCTTCATCCTTTGAACATGGGTAATAAGACTTTCATTTTTTTCGTTCAGTTCCTTCTTTCTCTTTATCCCATAATCCGAGTCCATGTATATGACAATTTAGATTTGGATATTTTTTTAATTTTAAAAATTCAAAATAAATATATATTTAAGTCAAACCAAAATGGTTGAAACAGGACCAAAGATGATAACGGGAGAAGGGCGATGATTTTGTTATTTCATACCTATCTTTACATAAAAAGAAATAATTTATATCTTCCTACACAAACCTAATGGTATCTTTACTAAATAATGAGTATATATTTGTACTTGTACTAGTATTTGTTTTTTACTATGTTAATATTAATTAATTATTTTTTATAAAATAATAAAAATTTAAATAAAGAAATATAATATTATTAAATATTTAATATAAAAAGGAGAATATTTTTTATCTTTAATATCAATAAATTATATTTATATATATTTTAAATTACAATATCAAATAAAATTTCACGAGAAACAAAATATTTATTAGATTGGAAAATTGTTAATTAAGTTTAATTAATAAAAAATTAAAATATTTTAAAAAATATGTTAAAGGAAAATAAATATTTAAATTAATTTTTTTTAAATGTTTCTTTATTTCAATTTTTTAAATTGTAATGAAAACGTATAAAGGAAAATAAATATGTAATTAAGTGTGTGATAAAGTGAAAAATATCTAGAGTTAAAAAAAAAATTCAAATGTCAACCTAATGAAAGTGTTGAGAAATAACGAAAATGGTTTTAACAAAGTGAAACAATTATTCAAATAAAAAAAATTAATAATAAGAGAATAAATAAAATAAGTTTTTTATATTATTTAGTAAATAAAAAGTTTAAGTTATCAAACACTTAAATTGAGAGTTAAATATTTTCATGTGAAAAAAAAATACATAATAAATAAAAACATTCAAATGTAATACATAAAAAATATTTAATTGATATTAATATAACTAATAAAAGAAAAAATATCTTGAATATGTGATTTGTGAGACCCTAGAAAATTAGCACTGCAAATCCCTGTTACATCACCATTAATACACGCCACATCACGGCTCAGGGAAATTAAAAACCCACTTTGCACCGCATGCAAGCCTGCCATGTGTCATTTTAGAACCTTAGGAAATCTGTAGTGGGAAACAGGTGGCAGTAAGTGAGTGCAGGACCGTTTGACGTGGGGGGAGAAAATGATTTCTCTAAAAACACTTCCTCTCACTCTCGCCACTCACCTTCTTCCTCACGAAGCTCACCCCTTCATCTTCTCCAACTTCTCTCCAAGAACCTTCACCTCCTCTCTACCATTACTCACTTCTTTCAACTCCAATCAACTTTCTGAAACCGTAGAAACGTTCACGGGCCAGTAAGCTCCATTTTGATCCGAACCTCTTTTGATCCTGTAACCGGTAAGTTACCCAGCCATACCTTAGTTCTGGAGTTACTATGAACGCTGTTTCAGTTGCATGCAAGGATAAAATCTGAGTTTCTGAGTTTTTTTTGGTTAGACTTAGTTAAGGAGCGTAAGGAAGAGCTTAACGGGTAGAAAGCCATAGTTGGACAGATTCAAATTATACTGTTAAACGTTCACTGCTATCCAGGTAAGGGAAGCTTATATGTTTAATTTATACGGTATGTTATATGCTTTGATTTGCATGTGTGATACATCTGAAGATTTAGCTGTTATGAAAGTTTACTGAGATCTGATATGGTTTCTGGTTTGATTTATCTGTCATGAACGATCACTGGTTGCATGGAATATATATGTTGTTGGTGGTTTGAAATGCATGTTGATTTGATTATGTATGAATGAAGAATGGATATTGTATATTTGGGTATATATATATATATAATATATATATATATATATCTATCATCAACCGATATATTTTTTAATTGTTTAGTTTGTTATGAATTCCCCCCAATCATGTACATCCAAAATACAGTATCACCATAATCAGAATTAATTACAATTAACAGTAATCACAAAACAGTCTTTTGTATTAAAATCAGATTCACAAAAGCCTAAACGGCATCAGTACAAGGGAACGATTATAAAGCATACAAAGGACACCCCAAAACGGACGTTCTTATCCAAGCAAAACAACGTCGCAAATAGGGGGATACATGATTTAAGACGAACGGCCTTACAAAATCTTGGGCCGAACGTTTCTTTAAGCACTAATATTTACATTCCTATTCTGAAGAGCGCCTCTAAGGCTCGCCTTCACTTCACACCTCTACCAGATTGGCTTCATCCGAATTTTCTTCTTCCAATAGCACTTGCTCAAGAGATGCACCACCATCTGTCACCTCCACAACGGATGCTCATTGCATTTGGACAAGACGGATATACATGAACAGTAGACAACACAATGGAAATGCAAGGGTAAGCTATAATATTTAATTTATACAATCAACACATACATTTACATTTCAAAACACACATACACATGTGATTCATCATAATAATCATAGAAAAATGTAATATAAGACAAGACCGTCCCGACTGTATGAACCATGTAGTTAACAAAGCGTCTTGCACCCAAGTGTGTAGTACCGGGAATTACCTATCACTTCCACTTGAGTAATCCTTCCCCCTGCTAAGTGGAGGGATACGAAAACCTCCTGCCATTCCCACAATATACCCCCCCTTCTACTTGAAGAGGCGTATCACGGAATATCAGGATGGACCGCGAGCTTAACTTATCCAGGTCATACTTTATACCATTCAATTGTCACACATCTGTAGAGTTCCTCCTTGGAACGCTCATCTAAATCCACTTCCAATGATTCATTCAAAATATCATTCCTCCCAAATAGACCCGTTCTCTTTATTCACATTTTCATTCAGTGTTTCCATTCTCTTAACATTAACAACATGCATCCTTTAATCATAACGAAAGTATTCCGTTTTGTTTGACCACACGTTTCTGAACAAAAGAAACAAACTCTTTTCCATTTACGGACGTTAAGAAAACCTAATAATTTAAATGGGATTGAATTTAGAAGATCAGTATAATACTTAGAAGATTTTGGGAGTAACAAGAACCTTTATGTTTGAATAAAGAGGATAAATGCCTTACAAAATGACTTGGATAAATAATCAGAGTAATTGTAAATCAGAAAATAACACTTACTGTCAATGACCGAACGTTCCATAAATAACCGTGGACGAACGCCAGATACGTTCGCTCAGAATTCAATAATAAGGACGAGC